>DWQW01006369.1:0-16419 GCA_018249695.1 Heliconius erato demophoon | reverse complement strand
AGAAAAATTAATATTAAAAATACATAAGAATGTTTCCCATGGCTTGAGAGGATTCGCGTTACCATACTTAGAATGCTGATTAAGCATTTACCTGTACCGTTCTCATGCCATGAGCCAACATAACTATGTACTTTTATGTTTGTTTATTATTTTTATTATTATTTTGTTTTTTTACTGTGTTAAGTAATACTTTTTGCGCCTGACTATATTCTCTTGCATAAAGTCCTGTACTCTTAATGGTTGCCTGTAAGAGATCACTTGCAGTGATAAGGCCGCCATTGCACATGCTAATTTAAGTACCTACATATGTACCTACATAAGTACCTACATGTCCCTTTTTTTTATGTAAATTGTGTATCTGTTTTTTTTTTTTCATGTGCAATAAAGTATTATTATTATTATTATAAATATAGGTTAGTTGTTTTTTTTTTTCAAAACTTGAATCTTCTTATGGGAACTACAAGAATGCAGCCCTAAGGTTTTAATAATTTTAACATTAGGAGTCTTATGTACTTTGCAATCATACATTATATATTAAAATAGGAATGTAATTTAGTGTATTAAGTAATCATTTAATAGTTTAAGAGGGCGAAACCGCGAGCGAGTCTTTAGTACCTACGACAATTTCTTAAAACTACAACAATTTCATAAAACTACTACAATTTCTTAAATGAACTTATATTATTCTAGTGTCGACCACATTGCTAATAAGATGGTAAATGATTTTTTAGGAAAGGAAAACTTATAGTTTAAAAGTCTTATAAGTTATTTAATTTAAAAACAGATATAAGTATTTTTAGAAATAAAGCTCATATTTTCCCAGATTCAACGAGTTGTTTCAGTTCATATTTTTTTATTTTGCCAGTACTACTGTAGGGGAGATTGTCTACAATTTTTAACATTCTGGGGATTTTGAATTTGGCGAGTTTTTCGTTGCAAAATTTTTTCATACTCTCAAGATTAATTGACGAATTTTCTCGTACTCTAATGACTGCACAAAGTTCTTCACCAAGCCTTTCATCAGGTACACCAATTACCTAAAATACAAAAAATATATATAAGTACGCTGTATACAATATATGGGCGCTGTCTGTCCGCTGTAACATGTTGATTCACAGATCTGCACGTTGTAGCCAACAGGTCAAACTGACGCTTTTCAAAGCATACTGTCAAACATTCTACACGTGCGGTCTGTGGGTCAACTTCTCGCGGCGGACATACAGCGCACTGCGCGTCCAATATAATAACGCTTTTAGGATGTTGTTCGATTTGCCGCGCTTTTGTAGCGCGTCGTCGATGTTTGCCGTGTCGCGTACCGACTGTTTCACTGTGGGCGCGAGTGCGCGGAGCATCGAACTCCATCCTGAGCGCGCTGGCTGACCGATGGGACTCCCCATTGCTTAGTCGCTGGGTAAGGCTTCATGCTCCCGCTGCTCGATATTGTCACTAGTGTAGGAGTCTCATCGGAAGCCAGTTTATGTATGTTTATATATTTATATGTATGTGTGTTTAGAATAAAAAAAAATGAATATGTACTAACATAGAATAAGTTTTTAAATGTAACTAAAAAGTGGACCAAGTCTTAATTAAATAAATTATTATTATTATTATATATACACTTGAAAAATCATAGTTATTTTGAAATCACAGTCAGACAGACACTTCAATTCTATTTAGATGTATAGATAAAGAAATAATATATTTATATATATTTCTGAATATACCTGACATTCAATTATATCTGGATGTGAGCTTAAGACATTTTCAACTTCCGCTGGCGCGATGTTCTCTCCTCCGCGGATGATGACATCCTTTATTCGGCCCACAAGAGATCCATATCCATTGGAAAATATTTTGAACTGGTCACTAAAATAGAAAGCGCAACTTAAAATTAAGTTTCTTTAAGGGGAGGCCTTGGTTGACCTCCGTCAACACACTACCAAAAATACTGGATGAAGATCGTAAAAAGCATGAGCACATACCGGAGGGCATGTATAAAGAGGTTGATGACAGTGGACGAGGCGAAAGAGGTATATAGAGATAGCAGCGGTTGGCGCTTCGTTCCCTCTGGCTACCATTAGGGATACAACGTAAAGCTAATTTAAGTTATTAAGCTTCCTTTTTAATTGATCTGATTGACTGATCTCTGGCTCGGACATTAGTTTCATTAATTAAAAAAAATGTATTTACAGTAAATTAAGTTCAATGAATTCTACTAAAGCTTTAATACCTTGTATGTGAATATATGAATTTCATCTTACCCAGTGTAAAACCAGCCATCGTCTTGTAAAACCTTCTTCGTTCTCTCCGGTTCGTCCCAATAACGCAACATATTGCCGTATCCACGAACCATCAGCTCGCCTACCGATCCAAATGGTAACATGTTCCCATTATCGTCTACTACCTGAAAATTATAAATGTGATTATTATAAAGGTGCTATTGTTATCTCTATATATAATAAAACAGTAAAAATGTGTTGTCTGTACATTTAATAATTTTGATTGAAATGGATATAGGGACACTCAAAAAGAATATTAGAAAGCAAAATTTTTTTTTACTTCTTGTCTGTCTGTCTGTCTGTCTATTTGGATGGTCACATTTTTCTCTGAAAGTACTGAACCGGTTTACTTAAAAAGTTTCGCCAATTGCTTTGTTTTAACTCAACTTAACATTTAAAGTGTTTCATCAAAATCGGTTCATTAAAAAAAAGTTATCGGCATTGATATATTTGAATGAACTCGGGGCATTAGTTTGCCTGCGAATGTTATGTAGCAATCACGCTGGTAAGATTCTTGACTAAAGAATAATATTCGAAACGTCTTAGTTATGACTGTTGATAAAAATATATATATTTTTAAGCACTTTTGTTCAGAGTACAAACAATAAAGTAAACAAAATTGATTTGTTAGTGAAGGTTACCTTCATAAATAATAACATTTAAGTTTAAGTCGTAATTAATTCAACAAATAGATAAAGACCGATATGATCTTCAAAGAAATATTAAGTAAATACATAGATTCTTCCGTTCGTTCGTTTGAAATAAAAATACCTAAAACGAGCCTTTCTACGTGTAATCTGTAATAACTACATATATAACGTTGCCACACTATCTTAGGCGACGCTCTTGGAGCTCCTCCACGACGTCACGGTCTCCAACACTACCTCTAATGTGTTACGTATGCGGTCAGACCGCGTTACGCCGCACATCGCACCGCCTTAGTAGATACTGAGGCGGATGTGTCATTTCCGTGACATGAAGCTCCTGAGTAAACCGAGATACTGCTGCACAGCATTCGTTGCCGTATATAAGAACCGGTCAAATGATGCTCTTGTATCATCTTCGTCAAATGATACTCTTGTATCATCTTTGTATCACCAGACTCTTGAGTTTGAGTGGTATCCTGCGATCACAGACCACACCAGTGACCTCCCGTCATTTGGCCCAGGCAGCGCTTCTCCATCGTGATCGATGCCTCCAGATTCGTGAATAACGGATCCAAAGTACCTTAACTTTTCCAAATTAATAGCTGGTTCAAAATCTATATGGATAGTGTTCGAGTCCGGGCTGCCACAGGCCATGTAGTAAATAGATCTTCGACATATTTAGTTTAAGACTACTTTGCCCAAAACAACCGTGAACACGTTCATACGGTTCAGCAGCCTTACCGATGCGGCCGTTCCAGTCCCCCCAACTAAGATCACTTCAGTAGACGATACAGCAAGTAGAACCACTTTACACTGGTTCCAAAATGACTCCTTTTCGGACGCCCTCAATCAGTACCCTTACCGCATCAATCGGTTAGAGTAATGGTCAACTTCAAGGAATCCATTCTGGAGCTCTTCAGAAAGCACTACCAACTTCGTGGGGATAAACCGAGGGGAAAGGAATAAGACAGGTAGAAAAGGGAGAAGGATAGGAAAAGGGGGGAATTCGAAGTTGATCTTGGCTTACAGGTAGGTTAGAGAGTGTAAGAGACTACTAAGAGACAATTTTTCTAAATTTCTACGGAAACTAAAAACAAATTCATGTTCCTTAAAATATAATATATAAAATGTGGTTCGTCTCATATAAACATCATAACCAATATTTCTAAATATATAGGTGAGGTGCTTATAGGTATATTTTAAGTCAGAGAAAAAAATATAAGTACTGAAGTTAGTGATGAAATATTTTAAATGTTAATTTTTTACGTTATTCTCTGTAGTAAATACAAATTTTACCTTTGTTTCATAATGATCACATATGTAACCGACCGTGTCCGAAGCCACATCTACGCTCTCGTCTAGAAGTGACTGAAAAACACATCCTCCAATTTCGGTGAGACCGTAGCCCTAAAATAAATATTGTACATGTTATTGTAGTTTCATAGTAATATATAAAATACATAAATATCACTGTTGATCTGCACACGTAGATCAACCTTCATTAGTCTAATATTTTTTTAAAACGTATATAAAGTATTTTTCTTTCCATAGTGTGAAATAACACTTTACAATCACGCTGTATCCTGCACACAGCAGGATAGGCAGAGGAACCTAGTATTAAGACACACCGTTCCCCACTTTCCGCCGAGTTCTGAAGGCTTTGCGTGTTGAGTGGCGGAACTCAACGGCGCACTTTGCCTCGACACCAGAGCGAAGAAATATAAATGTAAATTAATATTTTATCTCCTCGAGTGGGGATCGAACCCACAACTAGTTGATTTTACAGTCACACTGTGCCCCTGCACCACGACTGGCCTCTACTATACTTTAATAACACTGACTTAAACAAGTTAAAAGCATCAATAGTCTATTCTAATATTATGCGCATACTACTCTTACACATATATTACTTTTAGTAATTTTCATTTGACCACTGGACCTAAGCCGTAGGTAAAATATAGTAAAATTATAAAAGTACTGTACTTTTAAATTGCACAGCATAGGTAAAAGTAGAGATAAAATCACAGCCTAATTTAAATCAACTAGAGGAATGTGTGCGACAGTGTTCAGATATTTTTTCTTTTTCTATAGATGTTACGTAGATATGATTGTGAAGTTAAACTAACACACATATTAATTAATACAAAATGATGTCGTAACTCAGTTAGTTCTTCAATTTATAATTACCTCAATTACCCTAACTTTTAGTCTATCATTCATCTGTTGTTTTAGACTTGTGCTGCATGGAGCTCCCGCTGTGAGAACAGTGTGCAAGCGCAACGGCGTACTGCTCTTTATCTGAGACATTAAATCCATATACATTGTTGGAGTGCCGGAAACGATTGTACATCTATGAATTTTGACATAAAAAAACATCAGATTCACGCTTTAACCCGCATACAGCAGGGCAGGCGAGATGTGAATTGGTTTGTGGTCAAACATCGTGTTTGCCACAAACAAATTCTTTTCTTTACAAATTCTCTCTTGTCATCATACTGACAACCTAGCACACCCTCGTAAGTGATTCGTGCAGTTCCTACCCATCCGTTTAAATCTCCACATATTATTAATTTTTCTCTCCCACTAATACTACCTAAAACATCCCTGACACTCTCCTAAAACTTATCGAGATCGCCTATTGGAGCTGAGGATACTGGCGCATGCGCCGCTAACAAGAATACTCTTGTAATCCTTAATTCCAAGCGAACCCAAAGCAGTTTCAATAACACACCTACACTTTGACAGCTCCCCTCACTTTCTGGTACGCCGGCCCAGAGAACGACCCCGTTGCCCGATAACGCCGTACTCGTCACCACTAGACACACCAACGGGGACGCACTGATGCGAGCCGCCTTGGGGAAACGCCCTAGCAGTGCTCTCTCGTGAGTTGCACAGCGGATGATGAAACGTTGCAGCCCTCGTAAGGGCTGGCAGAAGTCGTTGCAGAAAAGCCGAGCAAGCATATATTATTACACATAATGTTTTAGCGTTGCTAAATGTTTGACAATATATGATACCGCCTGATAAGTTACCACCCTAATAATGTGCGTTATTCTGGTACACGGACCCACGGTAGTGGACCCGCCAAGACTATTGTTGGCTACTTACATTTGCCATTTTCTGTTTCAACTAAACTCAGTTCCGCCACCGAAAACGAAATGCCTCCAGAATTCGGCGGAAAGTGGGGAATGGATGTGTCCTGTTGGAAACGGAGTGTCTAAACATTAGGTTCCCAGTCAGGTTCCAGTCTTTCTGCCTACCCTGCTAAGTGCGAGATAAAATATGAAGCTAAAAAATAATACATAGATGTAACTAACTTTTCTGAAATCAATGCTTTCATGGTATCAGTAATGTTGTACATAGGTGATGCCAACACCGTCGTAGAGCCGTGCCGTAGAGCTGCTAGTAGTGTTACCACAGAACCCAAGGCGTGAAACAGAGGTGTCTGGGTAAAAATAAGAAATATATTAAAATTTTATATTAAAGCCGCTAGTTCAAGTGAGGCATCCATCCATCAGATGAAAGGGCTCTGGCTAAGCTAAGCTTGAATTTTAGAACAGGCTTGAGAACTCCTATTTTTGTTCGAAATCCTCGGTTAGCGAGCCCGACTAGCACTTGTCCGGTTTTTTATATTGCTAAAGCTTATTTTTTTATTACTCTAATTTCTAATCTTACCGCAAATACCTATGGCTTCTTTTGCTGAGGTGTATACTTATTTTTTTTTAAATCTGTATGATTTAGTGTAGTAATATTCAGCATTTTACCCTTTTTATATCTTAATTTTCTTAGCTTACTTACAGGATTCTAACTTTCATTACAAAATTATCGACATTTGCGTCCTAGAGATTGTTGCAACAGGTTTGTTAGATAATTATATAATTAACCTTTATGGTGTTTCCACCCCGCAAAAAATTCCGGATAAAAATAGCTACACTTCTCCACAATCCCCTCTAACTTTAGATGTTAGCCCCATAACAATCAGTTCAGACGGAAAAATTGCTTGTTCGTGTTTTGATATTGTGTAAATATCCCTGAGAGCAGCCTTCTTTACACGAATCATTTCCTTGCACCTTGTCATTCATTCACCATGTCAACTTGACAATGACTCGTCCACGCCGCAATGATTGCTGATTGAGCTCGATCCCAAGCATCTTGAGTAGCCGAGAGTTTTTATCGGTACATCTACTTTACAATTGTCAAAAAAAATCAGCTTCACGCTGTATCCCGCACACAGCAGGGTAGGCAGAGGGAACCTAGTTTTAAGACACTCCATTCCCCACTTTCTGCCGAATTCTGGAGGCATTGCGTGTTGAGTGGCAGAACTCACGCCGCGCTTAGCCTCGACATCAGAGCGAAGAAATGGAAATATAAATTTAAGTAAGTATTTCATCTCCTCGAGTGGGGATCGACCCACAACCAGTCGGTTTTACAGTCACACTTCGTGCTGCTGCGCCACAACTGGCTTCACAATTTACAATTGTCACTGATCTGTACACATATTACTTGCATGTTAGTCGACAGTTTTTGTCGAAATATCTTGTTTAAAATTTCTACTAACCTGTAAACACACTACTTGCGCTTCATCGTGAAAGTTTAATCTTTTGCCATTAAAATAAGTATTATTCACTATCGCGTGGTGTGAGTCCAGGACACCTTTTGGGGTACCTAAGTTTAACAATTAAAAAATATATTTATTAGGTACCTATAACACAAGGGGATAAGTTTTAATTCATGTTAAAATATTATAAATGACCTGACTGACGAAATGAGTGCATTTTGATATGTAATTTAGTACCAAATAAAAAAAATATTGAATCAATAATTAAATATAGAATTAATTAAAACTAAAAAAAATACAGTATTTTAAAAAAATATGAAACATAAAGACAAATACCAGTAGTTCCAGATGTCATTAATATAAACACTTCATCGCGAGATTTTATCTCATTGCCATATTTTGTTATATCGCTGCCGTTTTGATAATTTTTCAGCAATGACTTCATGGTAGTAACTCCGCTAAAATTAAATTATTTTAGAAAATTAAATGTCAAAAGATTCAAATAAAAGTTTGATGCGTGTGGCTATATCTTTTTTATTGTTGTAATATCTGCTATGTTTGTTGCTGTGTATAATAAAAAACAATCCGATTAATTACCCTTGTACTGAGAAAAAAAATAAACAAATCATTATATTTGATTTTATAAATGCAGTATTTTTTTTTTATTATTTATTTTATTAAAATTTTTAGTTTTAAAACATACATAACTTTCTTGAGGCCAGTCGTGACGCAGCGGCACGACGTGTGACTGTAAAACCGACTGGTTGTAGGTTCGATCCCCACTCGAGGAGATGAAATATTTACTTAAATTTATATTTCCATTTCTTCGCTCTGGTGTCAAGGCTAAGCGCGGCGTTGAATTCTGCACTCAACACGCAATGCCTCCAGAATTCGTCAGAAAGTGGGGAACGGAATATCTTAACACTAGGTTCCCTCTGCCTACCCTGCTGTGTGCGGGATATAGCGTGAAGCTGATTTATTTACATAACATTCTTGAGTACAGTTTACTTACTCAAATTTTTCTTTCCCCATACAAATAATGGACCGAAGAGATGGACAGTGTTCCGAATGTAGTTCACCTGCCTTAGATGCTTGTAATTCCGGAATCACCTTATTTAACAACTTATAGTAATCTATATTTTTTATATTGTTACCAAATACCATTCCTTTTAATTGAATTTTGTTGATGCAATATTTCAATTCGTCTTTTTCATACATTGGATTAAGAAAAACCTGTAATAGAAGAATAGTATAAATAAAGGTAACGTATTGAGGACAGTCGTGGCGCAGCGGCACAAATTGTGACTGTAAAACGGGCTGGTTGTGGGTTCGATCCACTCGAGAAGATGAAATATTTACTTAAATTTATATTTCAATTTCTTCGCTCTGGTATCGAGGCAAAGCGCGGCGTTGAGTTCTGCCACTCAATACGCAATATCTCAAGATTTCGGCAGAAAGTGGGTTAGTGTCTTAACACTAGGTACCCTCTGCCTACTCTGCAGTGTGCGTGAAGCTGAAAAAAAAGGTAAAGTAATATTATATAGCTTATACGTATATTATAAGTTAATCTAAAACCGGCATCTTGGTAAAACCTGGACAAGGTAGTAGCAGCTGTATTTGGTAGCTGCTGTGGTCTTCCTTTACTAGCATGTCAATAAATTTCTCAAATTTCTTTTCAAAGTACATGATCAAATCAAAAAGCATAATAAAAATATAGTTTTTATGATATATATTTTTTAAATATTCTTATAATTTTAAATAAGATTAAGTATTAAAAACATAAGTAAATATTTTTAAACATTTTTAAAGTGTTATTCCACACTTAGGAAAGAAAAATACTTATTTAGAAAACGTATAAAAATTTGAACGTAGCGGGACTCGAACCCGCCCCTCCTGGAAACCGACCAGGCGCTCTAACCACTAAGCCATACGTTCTCGCCAAGCTATGTCGAAATTTTTATACGCTTGTTACAACTTATTTATGTTGTTAGTATCTCTGTAGGGAGATTTTTACAAATTTCCGCTACCCAAAGATAATTATACAAAACAAGCGTATAAAAATAATATAGTTGATCACTATGAAAAAATTAAAAAAAAACTTTTATTATCAAGCAACATAGGCTCATAGTTGGTTAGTACAATGGAATTACTTAAGAGCTATGTTAGTAAAAATACTATTAATTGCCGTTCAAGCTTAGAATATTGCTTCTTATAGGAGTATAACTTACCCTAGTTTCAAATTGTAATCATTTGCCAAGACAAAAGAAATATTTTATTGAATAATAGTGTTACAGACATGTATACTAAAATAGATAACATTATTGTCACACAATTACTAATAATTATATGTTGTTCGAGGCTGATTGTCTTAATTTTCTTTTTATATTTATCAAGCATTTTATTAGAGAAACAAGCTTAGCAATATTAGAATATTCTTTTGAAATGTAAAGTGTTACTTCTTTTATCATACCGATGTTAGACCAGCTCTGGCAGCGGCGAGTACAGAGATTACCCATTCTGAACAATTGTGCGACCAGATTCCTATCCTGTCACCTTTTTCGAACCCATTTGCCCTCAGAGCGCATCCTAAAGAATCAGCCTATAAAAGAAAAAATATTTGAATTTAAAAAATTATATTATAGTCCCATTTCCCTTGGACTGGTTATCAAGACAGTTTCGAGATTGCAAGGAGGTATGATACAAAAATGAATATCAAATGATCAGATGTACATGTCCTTGGAGCATCTTGAAATCCACTGTGGGCGAGTCCAACTAGCGCTTAATCGGTTTTTTTATTAATAAATGAAATCGAAATTTGGTTAAAAATAGTAAAAAAATTCTACACCCAGGGATTGTGCACACACTTTTCGACGACTGCGCCACAACAAAACAAACGATAGTAGTACATCACAGGACAGATATATAGCTCAAACCGTAAAGCTCAAGAAAAGGCTTGGCGAGGTTAAGATAATTAAACAACGCCGATGATATGTGATGAGTGCGTAGAATATTTTCCAATTAAATATCGATGTCGATGATCGTTAAACGTCGACCATTCGTAATTCTAATGATCTTGTTTGCCATTTCCTACCATCAGTTCATAAAATGGTCGATGACTTTATGTAATCATCGATTCAAAATAACGAAGGCAATTAAAGTGTTACGTACATTTTATTTGAGTAATAAAAGTATATAAGTATCAGGAAAATGAAGATAAAATTTGAATATATCTATACCAATTACAGCACATATTATAAGTGACGTTTTTAATCGATGTGTAATATTGTCAACTTTTAATTAAGTATATTTTTTTTTATTTGAATATTATACCACTCCAGACTTTTGACACTTGGTCCGTAGTCCATTTATTTTTATAAATAGTTTTTTAGAACTAAGATGATATCCAAGCGAGATATTATAACTAAAATTTTAATACGAATACACACATTCTAATATTCAGTTATATCTTTTCGCCGTGTAGAATTTTATTTAATTTTTAATTTATAAAAAATAATAATGTATGTTAATTCTAAATTTAATGTAATTAGAATTTTATTTTAGAATAAAAAAAAAGTATATTATAATTATTATAAATGCCTTAAATTATTTTATTACGTTTAATAAATACCTATATTTTTTTGTAAACTATATTATTTAAAAATTATATTTAGATAATAATTATATATTGAAAAAAAGAAAAAGAGAAAAATATTTAAAAAAAAAGGAAATGATCATGGACCGAATCAAAGCTCGTGAGAACTTCCGACTCCCCAGTTGAGCTATTATAACTACGATATACATTATAAAATTTACCTTTGTATTCTAATGATATTTTATAGCAGTTTTCCATTAATTTATTAATTAAAATTAAACATCTCTTCGTGTGAACGTATCCACGCGGATGCATTTATTCTATTGAAACTATTTCTTGTAGTAGGTACTATAAAAAGTAGCCGTGCGAACGAGGGATTAAATCAAATAATTTTTAACAAAGAAAAAGCGGCTTCAATCAACGAACTAATAAGTTAAAAATAGTTTAACATAAAGTACAACGAATTTTGATTTTGGGAAAAAAAAATAATTAAAAAAATATTTTATAATTTTACAAAATCGGTTCACAAAGTATCGATGAATTACAATAACAAAAAGAAAAAGTTAAAAGTTTATAATATTACAGTTACACATACAAACTGGCGCAGTAAATGACAGTTAGCATCACGTACTTTAGTGTTGTGCTTCTATGAGCGAAGGCGCCCTATGTAGCTATTTAAAATGCAAAGCCTGGTCCTCCATCTATATATAGGCCATACTACTAATATAATTTATTTTTTTACTATAATAAAAGAGACAAATAAAAATCTTACCTTACTTAATAATTCTTCATAAGAAAAAGTTACGTCTTCATGTAAGGATTTGATGGCTACTCTATTGGGATATTTGTGTGCAGTTGCTTCTAGCACATTTCCTAAAGTAGCAAAAGATAAAGGTTCGCTTCCTGGATTTTTTAAATAGCTCAAATTTTCCGTTTGTAGCCCACGATATAATCTGGAATTTATAACTTGTGTGTCCATCACAAAATAAATATACCTACTCCCCTATAGGTTAAAAAAAATGCAGTACATTTTGACACAATATCGTACTTATAAATATATTTTAATATATATATATTTTTTTTATAAATATATATTTATAGATATAATCTTATCTATGTAAAACCCTCATTTAAATTTAAATTAATTGTCGTATAAAATTCTAATTTATTCGTCGTTTATTTCTTACAGAGATAACGGTAGGTAGTTTATAAGTACTGAGGCCCTCGTGACGCAAACACACGTGTGTGACTGTAACACTAAGGTTGTGGGTTCGATTACCACTTGGGAGAATTAATTATTATTTATATTGACATTTCTTCGCTCTGGTACTAAAATTTCAGCAGAAATTGCGAATCCAGCGTGAAGTATAATTGTAATAATTAATTAACTTTATAAGGGATCGTCAATTAATCACGTGATGTTTTTCTACCATTTTTAACCCTCCCTCTGATATGTGGTGATGTTCAAGATTTACCTCCCAATCCAATAAAATAATCTAATCTTTTCTTCCTTCATTTAAATCAATTTATTATTAGTACATGAAATATAACAATTTTTTCCAAAATAAAAATATTTAATAACAAAACGTTACCTTAAACTATTAAAATTCTTATTTCTTTTCAAACACATAATATTGGTTCTTAGCATTTTCACTCAAAAAATAAAAAGAAGTACTCTGTGTAGTATCTGAGCAATAACTGAGCCACATTCGTATATTTTAGGCTTTTATAAATATACTTTTAAAAAAATTATGGAGGTAACGTCAAAGACAGCTCAGCGGGGACCGTAAATAAAGCGCGGCAGATTAATGTTAATTCAATTTGTATGTCAATTTCTATATCCTATCATTTGAAGGTTCCTAAGCTAATATAAAAGAAACAAATAGTTAAGGCCAGTCGTGGCACAGCGGCACGAAGTGTTACTGTAAAACCAACTGTTTGTGGGTTCGATCCCCACTCGAGGAGATGAAATATTTACTTAAATTTATATTTCCATTTCTTCGCTTTGGTGTCGAGGCTAAGCGCGGCGTTGAGTTCTGCCACTCAACACGTAATGCCTCCAGAATTCGGCAGAAAGTGGGGAACGGAGTGTCTTAATACTAGGTTCCTTCTCCATACCCTGCTGTGTGCGGGATACAGCGTGAAGCTGATTTAATTTAAAATAGTTTTCAATCCTAATACAACTTGGTTAGTGTATGAAGGTGACGTATTGCATTTTTGGATTTTCGCTGTTCTATGATTAAATGATGGTGTTATGCGCATACAAACAATTTTAGACCATATAACAACCACGTCTGTGACTATTTCATGTATATAATTTTTATAGAAGGAGCTACGTTGGTATCGCACTTTGAGTGAATGAAGGTGTTATGTTCTGCACATGTTACTTTCATCATCAAAACCCTACCTTCATACGGCTCATCAGCCTTACCGATTGTTGTCATTATAGAATATTAATAAAATCAGCTTCACGCTGTATCCGCACACAGCAGGCAGTGACGTAACGGGCGTAACTCGCGCCCGGTGCAAAATACCTTTTCAGCGCCCCCCAGACGAACATTTTTGCAGTTTAGCAGACCTTTTGTGAGTAGCGCCGGGGGATTGTGCCCCCCTTCGACCCCTCCCCCCCCTCCCCCTCACTACGCTACTGACAGCAGGGTAGGCATAGGGAACCTAGTGTTAAGACACTCCATGCCCCACTTTCTCCCGAATTCTCGAGGCGTTGCGTGTTGAGTGGCAGAACTCAATGCCGCGCTTAACCTCCACACTAGGGCGAAGAAATGAAAATATAAATTTAAGTAAATATTTCATCTCCTCGAGTGGGGATCGAACCCACAACCAGTCGGTTTTACAGTCACACCTCGTGCCACTGCGCCACGACTGACCTCAAGAAGAAGAAGAATTATAGAATATCTGCGGATAAATTGATATTAGTAACACACAAAAACAATAGCAGGAGCCAAATTAAAAGTAAAACAATTAGTGGAAACTGCTATTAACCGTAATTTAGTTTAAACGCCTGTGGAGAACATTGTTTAGGAAAAAAAACCTAAAAAAGGTATGTCTTTTTCCCGACTGCTAAGGAAGGGTTATGTTTTTCGCGCGTATCTTGTATGTATGTAATATTTTTTATTACTTCGTATCTCCAAAACCGCTGAATGGATTTACATATTTGATGTATCGTTAGATTTGTATTAGCAGCCCAAGTGTTCTTATGTAGGTGACATTAAAAAAAAATAATCATGGCGGCTATGGTACGCCATTGGACTTAGTCAAAAAAACATTTTTTCGTTTCGAATACTACAATATGGGTATCAAATTCAAGAGCTCAATACGAAGATTTCAAAAAGATATATCATGATTATCATTACTATAGTAAATTTTAACAAAAAAATAAAAATAAAAAATTTTTTGTAAAAACAAAAACCCCGACTGCATAAAACTAAAATGAAAATAAACAAGCCCAATAGTTTATTAGGATTAACAGTCGGGACCTATAAGTAATTCTTCAATCAATAAAATTTTTAGCAGGAACCCCGCATAATTTAAAGAGGTCCCGACTGTTAATCCGAATAAACTATTGGGCTTGTTTATTTTCATTTTAGTTTTATGCAGTCGGGGTTTTTGTTTTTACAAAAAAAATTTTATCTTTATTTTTTAGATGAATTATTTCTTAATTCTTGTCGTAATAATATTAAATCATAAAGTTAATTTTCAATGTTATATTTACGAAACCAAATCTATCTTTGTGCATTCTATTCTTGAATGTTTTACTGGTCAAAAGTGCTTTCTTGTAATGCTTCTCCTTCTAGACTAGGTAAACCGTAACCGCGCAAACTGCAAACATAGTTTTTCCACATACATTCAGATTCCGCAAAAAATTCTGATTAAAACATAGATTATATACCTATTGCTTCACAAATCTCTATCTATCATAGAGAAATTTCAAAAAGTACTTGGCTGCGTGAGAGGATGTCAATTTACTTTGGATAATTCTAAATCTTAAGATCTCGATGTATATATATTACAATCATATAATCCTGATTTTTTTGGCGAATTTAATGTTATATTGAATTGGTTGCATAAAATAACTGTTTCAGATGGTAGCAATTTTGTCGAAAAACATACTTTAAATTTATATAACTTTTTTATTGTAAAGAGGCCAGTCGTAGCGCAGCGGCACGAGGTGTGACTGTAAAACCGACTGGTTGTGGTCGCTAGTAATCAAAATAAATTATACATTCAATAATATTGAGAAAGTGCAAGCACTACATGGCCGCTTGCGAGGACGAAATTGGCGGTAAGGGCGCCCCCCGCAGGACTCGTTCGTATGGTTGCAGCCGTAAACAGAGCGTTGAATTATTTTAAATTTACATTTTTTCATAAAGTATAAGTTCAAATTACACTCAATCACTTAATAAAATATCCTTTATGATGGAATAACTTTAGCTCGTAAGTTGCAATATGTTTATAAAATAAAATAAAAAAAAAAAAACATTTAAATATATCACCTTGCAATTTTCAATAATTTTTTGTCATAAAATTTGACGTTATTGTCACTTATTCATAAGAGATACATATATGGTATTGCGGACTTTAACTAATAAAATAGAACATTTCTACCATAAAAATGTACTGACGTATATTTTACTTCTTTTGCAGCGCACGCGCTTAATGCAATTCGATGGCGTTCATTATAATGTTATTTCGTTATTTAACTAATAGGTGGAGATCCCATCGCTTAAAACTGTAGGGCTCAGATTTTCTAATGAAACTTATATTTAAGAATGATATATGATAGCAGAATAGATTACACTAGGGTTGCCTAAAAGAATCCTGCCGCAATCACCTTTAATTAATGTTTTTCGTAACTTGTTTTTGGAGAAAATTGCTCATATGTTTTTTATGTGAATCGCACATCATTTGAAAGAAAATCGCATAAGGAATTGGAAAAACAATGGTTGCCAGCTCTCAGTCTGCCGCAAGTCCAGGGTTGCCTGGTTTAAAGAGGTGACTTAATGTGAATATTTGCACTCATGTGTTTTTTTTAATAAATTATAGATCAAATTAAAGCTTATTTTTTTGTCATCACTAAAACACATGGTTGCCTGGAAAATGGCTGCCGCAAGCAAAGGTTGCCATCATTTGAAATATGTTATTCTGATTCCGTTTGACTGAGAATAGACGATGAAATACGCGATTTGCCTTATGTTTTGAAGTAAAATATTATATAATAGAAGGTCAATCTTAAAATTAATGTTTATTCTAGCTATTTACCTGTTAAATGATGATTATAATCATATTAAGAACATACAAAAAACTATTTAAATATGAAATCATCCT
>DWQW01006368.1:0-16420 GCA_018249695.1 Heliconius erato demophoon | reverse complement strand
TGCGTGTTGAGTGGCAGAACTCAACGCCGCGCTTAACCTCGACACCAGAGCGAAGAAATGGAAATATAAATTTAAGTAAATATTTCATCTTCTCGAGTGGGGATCGAATCCACAACCAGTCGGTTTTGCAGTCACACCTCGTGCCGCTGCGCCACGACCGGCCTCACGATATTAGTTGATTCAAATTCTAAACTGTAAGAATAAATGCTATATTTTCAAAAAATTATTACGACCACATTATTTATTCCATGTGATTTGCATTTCCAATGCAATAATCGTTTTTTTTTTACTAAAAATAACATGTTTAACCAACATTTTACGCACAACTATAAGAAAAAGTAAACAAATATAAAAGAATAATAGAAAATAATTGTTAAGAATCACCACTAGTTATATCTATACCTAAGTATAATATAGATATATTAGGCGTAGAGACGGCTATAAAGGTATACTTTAGGGTCCGCGCTGTAATAATGTAATAAATCAGACACGCTCACCTCATTTACTAAGGAGCCGCGCGCAAACCTTTCATTTATCTTTGTTCTGGAGATGTAGAAAAACAGCTAAGACTGGTTAAAGAGACACTTCGCTTGTGGGAATGTTTTCTGAAATGTACGGAATTTCACACACATTTTTATTAAAAGGTGTAACAGAGTGGTGGTTGCGTTTTATTTACTACGTTGGTCGCTTCGTTTTGAGATTTGTGAATTGTTTTTTTTTTAATAGGGGTTTCGATTATTTTATAAATATCTTATCTTTCATTCAAATTCTGTGGAGAGTAGGTAGTCAAACGTGTGTCCATTCATATGGGCACGAAAGGCATGCTCACAACGCTATTTGACTTATGATCCCGCTGGATCAGGCAGGCAGAGGGAGCCTAGTATTAAGTCACTCAGTTCTACTTTCCGCCGAAATTTGGAGGCTTTGCTTGTTAAGTGGTGGAATCAATGCTTGACACTAAAGCGAATAAATAAACATATTAAATATTTAATTTCCTCGGGTGGGGATCGAATCCACAACCAGTCGCGTTTAGTCACTCGTTTGTGCCCCTGCGCCCTGAACGGCTTTACTGGATATAATTTTATGGTCTTCATCACGGCTTATTGAGGTTGAAAGGTCGTTTTTTACGATATTCACTGCACTGATACTGCGAAAGTGGAACTTGTAAGTCACCATTTTGATGAGAAAAAGGGAACTAACTGATCATAAGTGATGAATTTGGCCCATTTAAGTTGGATGTTTCCATAACCTTTTTTGAGGGCTGCATCCACTCCTGATAAATTACTCTATTTGAGTGAGCTTTGCTTATGGTCTTAAAAAAACGTACTTATTATGTATGTATTGTTTCACTTTTATTCTTCCGTATTGTATTCGAATGCATGAGGTACATGTGCATATTTACACATTTATATGGTAGAGAAACCACAAAGAGAACCTGCTATTTGGACATATCGTTTTTATCCAATTTCTCAGCATCTTATTCTTCAGCATCTTATTTTTTAAATTTGAAAATTAAGAGTATTTCAAATATAGAGAATTGAACTCACAGCCAACGCTTATAACGTTGATATATTGTATCACTGAGTCTATCGTGACTTACCTTAACCCTTATAACTTTTCCAATAGTAAAAAACTAGCAAAAAAATAATTTTATTTTCGTATACGGTACACTCGAGTCTCATAAGAGTAGGTGCTTCAACAGCGAAACTCAGCTGGTCGTTCTTTTATACGAAATGTACGAGCGAGTGTACCAAGTCGCTGACCTTTTGCTACTATCTTTTTTTTATTTTAGGACATCCTGGTCACGTGTTAGGGTTGTTTGTCCTTCGGAACTTTTCTATATTAATAAATCATATGAGTGTATTAAGGTTATTTTATATAAGTCTTTTTTTTCTTATCTGTACGCAATTTCTATTGTTGGCGGAGTAGATCCCATCGTTGTAATCTAGTAGCTCAAGACATGAATAGAAGACTAGAATAATAAAATAGCTAGTCTCTGAAAGCAATTTCGTTTACGTGAAATATGATTTATTGAGAAAAACATTTCCACCATACAATACTATGCTATGCTATATAGTTTAAACCAATTATTATTTTATCATTCGATGTGTGATTTTCGCGGTACCCAGACTTGTCTGAGGAACAATTAAATAAACTAGAGCGTTTACAAAAACTTTGTGTTAGATTATGTTCGGTTTATAAATTTGATGGCTTGGATGGTTTTACCGCCGAAATTTCCTCTACTCCATTTCTCTCTTCTCTATTCCATCTTCTACAACTCTCTCTCTCCCACATATTTAAGATATCAATTCTATTTCCTACGTTATGATTGACTTCTTCGCCTCCACCTTAAATTCAGTTGTAATAATCTCCTTAAATTACTAAATTCCCACATTCTACTTTTTTCCAAATCCTTTACTGTGAAATCTGCGATTCTTTAAAATTAACTTTCTACTGAAGTACTATATTTCAAATCTCTGTATTTAAAAAAACCGAGGATGCCATCGTTGTTTTGTGGATTGAATTCTATTAGTAGGTATATATTTAAAATGTAAAGATTTTTCAGTGCGATTAATTGGATGGGTTTTTGCCATCTCTACAACATACAATATCTCTTAAATATGATAAAATGGAGAATTGAATACTATTTAGGCCTGAGGCATTACTGAAGCCGTTGTAGTGCATTGGCACAAAGATGTGACAGGAAAGGTTGTGGGTTCGATTCCCACTCGGGGAAATGAATTATTATTTATTAATATTAATTGTCTTTTTTTAGGAATATTTATACAAAAAAGTATTTAGTATAGATATAATATAGTGATTGGAATCCATAGTAGAGGAACACAGATAATAACAGAGTACTACACCTCAGAGTAAAAAGCAGTAATAACTAGTTTCGAGAAATAGATACTGGTAACTGCTCTCAGGATAAACAAATAGAGCTTCTAAATCCACATTAACAAGTGATCGTCGCAGTCGTAGTGATTTAGACAACTAATAGTTACCTACTTGGATGCTCTTTTGTATATTTGATCTTCTATTCAAAAGAGCAATTCAATATTTAATACGTATGTAATATTGAAATGGAACCGCCACGTTGAAGGTCTCCAGCCCCTTTTAATATTAAATGTGGAAGTTCAAAATCGATACTTTCGGATGTTATGGATCTTTGCTATTAATTATGCCAGTCGGGATTGAACTAGAGGTTAACATTATCTATTTACACCATAAAATATAGGCGATCAGTGTCTCGAAATACTGTTTGAACTGAGGAGCAATAAAAAAAAAAACAGTAGGTATTAGTAATTTTTGTTAATTAAGTATGAATGATGTTTTGCAAGTTCCTATTTTTTTTTATTTTCACGCATTCCGAAGAGGGGATAATTAGAACATTGTGTGTGTTGAGTGGTGAAACTCAACGCCGTACTTTATCCTAAAAGAGCGAATAAATTAAAAAAATAAAATGTTCGCCCGACAGTGCTCAATCAGCTTCACGCTGTATCACGCACCTAGCAGGGTAGGCAGATGGAACTTAGTGGTAAAACATTAGGGGGTCCTAAGACTAAGATTTTTTTTATATTGATATAGACTTACACGTGACCTACCTACGGTGGTGCCTGCTTGCCTAGTAAGTACCTATTCATTCTACTTTTGAACCCCACATTGTATCACCTAATAACATAGAAAATACAGATGTAAATGAGATGCCGGCAATGAGTTCGAATCTCTCGCAGAATCAAGAATGTAGCCTTAAAGCGTTTCGTTAGTAAATTTTTAATTTCCACCATGTACGAGTGGTTCTGTGGTAAAAAGTAATCTTTGATTAACCTTCTGTCTCGTTTCTCAATCGACCCCAATGCCTGTAATTAGTACTTGGTAGAGTCAAGCCATACTTAAAAGCAGTACTCCAAACACGGTCTTACTTGTGCTTTATACAGTGTGAGAATATGTTGAGGTGTAAACTATTGTCTCACCTTGGCGAAAATACCAAGTTTTTCAGTGATCAATTGGGCACTGGATTCAATGTTAGAGATAAAATTAAGAGTCGATGAGAAAGTAATGTCAAGACGCTCAAGATGGTCGTTTAACAGGACTGGTACATTTCGATAAGAGGGAGAATTATCAAACGGCCTTTCTTTCGCGGTGAACACTCACGCCTGGGTTTTAGAGACGTTAAATTTGACCAGATTGACATCTCCCCAATCGGAGAATGCTTTAAGTTTCAAATTAATGCGTAAACCTTATTAACCCTATACGATTGCATTTCATGTCCACTTGCTGTTGCTTTGGCTTTGTAACTCTCTACCGAGTGTTTTTGTCAGCACCACTTAAAATTAAACCATAGTTTTAATTACTCTATAAAAGCCTAATACAATTTAAAAAAAAATAATTATCCCAAAATTGGAAAAGTGATTTTTTCAAACAAAATAAATAATAAAACGCCATTTCACAAGAACGACGAACGCAGACATAAACCTATCAAAGGGAAACCGCCGCATACGCCTCATTCCGAAATCGAGTCGTAGGTATTGGCGGAAGATTTCAAAGTTGTTTAACCTTTAGTATTATTTTAGTAGCTTTTTTGTAGTAGTATGTGCTTAAGTTATTGGTATTTATGCGTAACTACGTCACACGAACTACAAGTGTGGATAAAAAAAATCCTACGTCTAAACTGTTGAGGTATCTTGATTAATTTTTTTAGGTATGGGCTTAAAATAATTTACCCTATAAACTGTTCCCGTAAAAGGAGCGCTGACGCTTCCAACCTGTATAACAATGCTGTCATCTGCGTACCCAAAGATCCCAGTATTGATCAAATCATTTATATGGAGCAGGAACAGAGTTGCAGATAGCAGTGACCATTGACGAGCAACCACGATTACTCGTATAGATCGACCCTTCAAGAAATCTGATAACCAGGCACATAAGCTATTAGGCAAGCCATATGTTGGCTTACCAACTTACCAATTCGAGGCGACAATCCTTTTAGCTTACGATGGGTATCCTTTTTAATTTTAAGAAAAAATTATATAAAAAATCTATAATTGTCTCCTAAAATGTAAAATGTAAGCCATTGGTACATAAAAAGTTACAACGCAATAAGTATTTACATTTTAAATTTTCAAATTGCTCAATACTAAAAAAAAATCTGCTGCAACAAAATTTCACCCAACAAATTATGTTTCAAAAGATAAGGCCATGCGCCCCTATCTATGCAGATAGAACGTATTTAAAAGACATACTCTCAATTTTTATTTTTGTAAATGGGATTTTGAGAAATTGGGGCACCTATCCCATTAGGGCATTTATCCTGGTTTTACCTATGTTATAAAAAGGCGGTTGAAATTTTTACATATGTTACAAAAAGTTGAACCACCTATCTCTTTGTTCTCGATAGATATTAAATCTATCGATAATAAGAAAATTTAGATTAATATTTCATTATTATGTGAAGGACACCTCAGTTGACCTTTAAAACACAGCATCTAAGATACTGAAGGAAGCTTACGTAAAAAGCATGAAAACCCCGCGGAGGGCATGTATAAAGAGGTTGATAACAGTGGACGAGGCGACAGAAGTATGTAGAGGCCGTAGCGTTTGGCGCTCCATTCTCTTTGACTACCCCACTAGGCATACAGGATTAAAATACATATTATTAGACCAAATGCTAAACAAGTGCTATTAATAATGGAATTGTGTGGTTAAAAGTTTGACTTTTAACCACACAATTCCACTTAATGTTTCAAAATTCACGAAACCACAAGCCAAAACTATAATATACATACATACAGAAATACGAGTATATATCTATATTTATATATGTATATATATAAACATAAACATATAAATAATGTTTTGATTTCCACCCTTCTTGTTCGTAGTTGGAAAGTATTCAACATCAATTAAAGCCGAGACTCAACGAACGCGGCTCATTTATATGATGCCAAGTTAGATAATTAATCTCCTCCTGTCTATCAGCTCCGTGCGCCACAACTGAGTGGCTTTACTATTTCAAAACGAACATTGATTTATTGGTTAGTTACCTAATGCCTCGTTCATACATTGTGAAATGGTGAACGTGATTTAAGATGTTTAGGTAGGTATAGGGAATATGGTTTACATTCCGCCCAATTTTAGAGTTGCGTGTTGATTGCTAGCGGAATTGAACGCCGCGCTTCACCTTGTTAACACAGCAACTAAATTAAAATCATTCATTCCCCATTACATAGACACTTGCTACTGTGACATACACCCGATAATATCGATTAATTATAACTGATAATGAAAATGGCGTCCAATTTAATTATTCAAATTTAATATTGACTCCTTGACGACGCCGGGACGCCTCCTGAAACACAAAATTAAAAGGTTTTCACGGAACAGAGGTTCAACAGAACAGACAATTTCTTACACGAGTAAATCAATATCAGATTGACTCAATTGCCAAGTATTGGATGTAAAGAGCTTATTCCGACTGAACGGTCTGTAGACTAAATGGACAGTAGATTTTTCATACTGAATAGAATTTTCATAAGCTTTATAAACTTAAAATGTAGTTTTAAAATCTTATTCAATTTCTTAAAATAAGGAGGTTTTTTACGTAGGCATATTTGGAGGTATTATTTGGAGCCCGCATTTTCGTTTTCGTAGACTAAAAAAGGTAAAATATAATACATGACAAATTTCGGCGTTCTATATCGCTCAGTTTTGGTTGTGCGTTGTCGTTATATAATGAAAATATCTATAATATACATAGATTTTTAAATCATATAGAAATATCAATTAAAGCGGCGGCACACACTGTGACTGTAAAACGGACTGGTTGTGGGTTCGACCCCCACTCGAGGAGATGAAATATTTACTTAAATTTATATTTCCATTTCTTCGCTCTGATGTCGAAACAAAGCGCGGCGTTGAGTTCCGACATTTAACAGGCAATGCCTCTAGAATTCGACAGAAAGTGGGGAACGGAGTGTCTTACACTAGGTTCCCTCTGCCTACCATGTTGTGTGCGGGATACAGCGTGAAGCTTAAAAAAAATACATATTTTATTTACATCACAAGACATATATTAAATAAAATATATATTAAATTGAGCTTAATTAAGAAAATCAAAGAATGGAAATTCTGTAATTATAATAACTATTAGCAACTAAACAGCGATTACAAACAAAGCCCGTTGTAAGAGCTCGTACAAGAACAGCTCAGCAACACGTCGGCACAAATTGCATGTATAATTAAAGCTGAGCTTATTTTTTTTATGTGAAGTGACTTTTGGTGGTCAGCACTTACATAGATAAGTGTTTTTCATGTTCTAGAATAATTAAGGTTTTTAAGTTTAAATTTATTTATTTTTTAATTTAAATTAGGTTTTTAATTAATTAAGGTTTTTAACGTCTATGTTTTCACTTTCCGCAAAGTTTTTGAGATATTGCGTGTTGAGCGGTGAAAATCAACGCCGCACTTTACTTTATCGCCAGAGCGAGAAAATAATTATATATAAATATATCATTCCCCCGTGTGAGAATCGAAACCACAACCATCGCGTTTACAGTTGCACGCTTGTGCCCCTGCGCCACGACGGCCTTAATTTTAAAAATTAATATAAAATTATAAAAGATTATGAGAAAATAAATAATGCAAGGATTTTTTACTAAATGTCTTTTTAAGCAACTTATGAAAATAAAAAAAAATTGAACGAAATGAATAAATTTAAGTCAATTTTGGCAGTGATTCAGGCTTCTTTTACTTTGTTTACAGTTGACATTTTATAAAAACTTTTAATATTTTTTTTATTTATCTTTTTATTGTACATTTATATTTTTTAATTTGTATAATTTGGTCATATACATATAGAAGTTATAGTATAGACCTTCCGAAAAAAAGTGCAATCTATTCAAGATTTAGCAGGAAGGCAGACCTGGCAACATAGTCTAAGATTAATGCCAGGAGGAAGAAGACACACAGAAATGATGGTAAAAAGCTACAGATTTGGATCAGAATCATATTTAATTCAATAAAACAACATAAAACGTTACAAAAAGTTTAATTTTCTTTTGTTTTATTTTTATAAAGAAACAATGTAATTCTTAGTCTTATAACATAGTGATATAGTACAAATCAAAATTGTGTTAACTAAATCATCTTCTGGATATCAAAATAAATAAAATATTAATATAATTTTATTTTCAATTCGCATTCGGGTAAATTACCTAATTATTTTAATTTCCTCGCTCTGGTAATAAGAAGAGGAATATCCCAAAAAAATAGCGGAATGTGGGTAACGGAGAGTCTTAACACTAACAACGTGAAGCAATTATTATAATTATACTAGCCTGTACTAGCATGGGACACCATTTTTGGGTAAATATCTCCAGTTCTTCCTCTCTTGCCTATTTCGTGCTATTCTACACCAGTTAAGACTGCAATATCCCAGCTTGTCTCACAATCTCCGTTTTGGTCTGCCAATTCCTATTTTTTTTTCTTTTTTTTTTGTAAAGCAATTAAGAAAAACTATTTACATCCTAAAACACAAAAACTTTAAGCACACAAATGTTCTACACAGATAACGTTAATGAGATATGAGATAGTAAAAGACGAGCTCATTCGGGAATTGGGATCGTTTCCAAGGAGGCTTGCCAAATCTAACGCCAAATTATTCATATGTCGGCGTCTGTACGGCTCAGACTCTACTCGATGGCCTTACTTCCGTAAGCTCGGCAGTACAAACATCGATACAAATATTTTTGTGGGAAAAGTAGTTAAAAGTAGATAAATTTATTTATCTATTTAATTATTTACATAGATATATGTGTGGACTAGATTATTCATTATATTATGATCTCTTATAAGATATTAATGCTTTATACTATTTGGTATACTTATTGCTATGGAGTACAAATTATTACTAATAATTATTATAATTTATTCAATATTCAAGTTAACGTGTTTCTCTTTGAACTAAAATCTCAATAAAAAATATATGAAGGAAGAAGCTATATAAAAAAATAAATACACAATTTTAAAGAAAAATAAGATTTGTTCTATCTGTCTATTTTCTGTCTAAGTTTCTATAATATAACTACGATATTTTATGCCTATAGTATAAAGTCGCTTCAAAGTGTAACTATAAAATTACACTATACCATTTTTGTTTTTTACACTGCAAAAGATATTGTGAAATTTATAGATTTTTTTCAAACGATATAAATTTTATTCGCCATCCAATTGAAAAGATATAAGATAAATATCACTAAATATCGTATCAATGTATAAAATAGATATAAAATAGATATTTTATATATATAAAATAGATATTTAAGAAGGTATCTCAGATTTAACATACAGCAATGTAGAAATCGGGGTGTGGTAAGTCGTACTTATCGCTGACGAAATAGGGAAGTTAAACTACCTAATGTCTATACCACGACTGTTATCATTCCACCGAGTGGGGATTGAACCTGCTACGGTCGCGATTACAGTCGTTTACTATTGGTTTACTAAAAAAATATAGGAATTTTAAGGCTGTATAAAGAAATAAAAAACATTTTCATTAATGAATATTTTTGCGGCACAACTTTTATATAAACGTTGCTGTAAATGTTATATTTCCCAATTTGCTGTTATCGTCTAAAATAGAAACCACTCTATTTTTAAATGCGGCAAAAAACTGACAATTCATTTGAAATTGGAAACGGATTTATCGGACAATTCAAAAATGGTTTGGATATTTGAATATTCAATCTGAACTGTGACCTAATATTTTTTTTTTCATTTTCATAAAAATCAATACATTGGCTAACTTAAAAAGATAAATTCTTAGAGATTACTATAAAAAATGTAGAACTAATTATAAACTACATATGTATTGAAATATTCTATATTATTGTAGCTTTTATTTATTTTGGATACATGTTTATATTGATTGATTCCTTATTTACAAGGGAAGGGGCAGTGTTTAAGATTGTGGAAGTTATAGGAGCATCAAGCTTATGATACCGTGATGCTCTTTGAGCGCATGATCGATCTCGGGCTTCGTCAAGAGTGTACTATCTCTGGGTCTCAATATGGATTTCAGGCATGATGGGCCATTTTCGCCCTCAGAACTTTGATGGAGGCAAACAGGGAAGAAAAGAGAGCTCTGCATGTGGTATTTTTAGATCTGCAGAAGGCCTTTGACTTTATGCCTCGTCAGTGTATCTGATCCCTGAGGCCTATTATTGATTACCATGTTTCCGCTTCTATGGTTAGGGCTACTGTTGGGTTTACTAACCCATCCAGATTACAGTAGAGGTTCACTAGTCCTCGGCTCTTGGTCTTTTCTTATTCAATGTAGTGCTTGATAATGTTTCGGCTCACATCCAAGACCAGCCTCCATCCCTCCTCCTCCAGGCTTATGCCGATGACATAGCACTCATTATCGAGAACCGACTGATGCTCGATTCAACATAAATAATGTTATTATTCCATCCTATATAACCAAAAGAAATATCCAAAGGATATTAATAAAAATTAAATTTAAAAATTGTTATTTTATATAACTAGAAGGCTATCGAAGTAAGTCAATAAGTAACTTCAACGAGCACGTCGGTGCGGCGTTTACGGAAAACCTGAGGCAATTCTACTAAATACCAAGATAGAAGTCAGGGTAGATTTAATCGTATCGATTCCATTAGACAGCGACCAGCTACGGGCTGGATATCTATGGAATTACGTTCTGTCGCTGATTGCCTGCCGTTTAATGAATATAACGAGTTCATGTTCGTATAGTTTGTTTTTAACATTTTTTTTTTGTAGTATTACTATTCCTTTATAATTTGCTTTGTGCTTCTGTACCAGCCGTGGCGCAGGGGCACAAAGTGTGACTGTAAATCGACTGGTTGTGGGTTCGATCCCCACTCGAGTAAATTAACTTTTTAGTTACATTTATATTTTCATTTTCTTCGCTCTGGTTGTGAGGCAAAGTGCGGGGTTGAGTTCCGCCACTCAACACGCAATGCCTCCAGAATTCGGCAGAAAGTAAGGAATGTCTTAATACTAGTTCCCCTCTGCCTACCGTGCTGTATGCGGGATACAGCGTGAAGCTGACTTAATTTTCTTGATTTCATTTTTGTATGATTTTACACCCATTTCTTGAGACACTTTTTTTTGAAACAGTGAAATACAAAAGCAGTTGGTTAGAATTCACTGTTTGAGTATATTACGATATTACAAGGTAACTGAAAGTCTGAATCTATTAAATATATCATATTTAAATATAGTTTCACAAAACAAACAAAAAGACATTATTCAAGTATTTTAAATTAAATCCATAGAAATAAATAATTCTGTATTTGATATACAATGTATATATTGGGTAAAGCAAAATTACATTGAAGATTAATATGATTCTTTATTTATAGCTAAAATAGAAGACAAGACTAATGAATCTACTATGAAAATACATAATATATATTTTTTAAATATAATAATTGTTTAATTTTTAACGTATTTATATAAATATATCATTATAGTGAGGATGTGTCTTAGTGGGAACGTAGTGTCGTAACACTTGGTTCCCAGATTCCCTATGCCAACCCTGCTTTTTGCAGAATACCGCGCGAATCCAATAAAAATGACTACTCCACAAGAAAATTAATTATAAATTACACATCCAAAACCCACTAAAAATATGTAGAAACACTCTTAAAAGTTTACATAATTCTTCAATCTATGCAAAAATTTAAAAGCACCTAAAAATAATACCATTTAAAAATATAACACAAAAATAAACTTAATATGATAGCAAGTAGATCGACCAAGGGTGAGAGGCAGATGAGGTTGAGTACACACAAACAGTGGAAGCTACGTGAGCAGCATGGAGAGACCGTGACCTTATTCACAACCCGGGAAAGGGTCGGGCCGAAACTGATTTTAACAAATATTTAGTATTTCTTATCTTATTTGTGAAATTCTAAGATGGAGGTATATTGTTTTATTTCCTACGAAGCTATTCTTGAGCCTTGGAGATTCGACTTCAATGGAACAAGGCAATTTTGTTATCCAATTCTGAAAGGATAAATAGTAAATAATTTTTACAATCATTTAGGCATAATTAAAGTTGTGGGTTCGATTTCCATTCGGGGGATGAAATATTAAGACAAAGCGCGACGTTGAGTTTTGCCACGCAACACTGCAGCAATGCTTCGAGAGTTCTGCGGAAAGTGGGTAACTGAAATGTCTCAATGGGAACAGGGAACAGAGTGTTACGCTAGTTGCCACAACATAGTGAGTAGGAAAAAATTTTTAAATATTTTTTTTTGCCAGTTGGAATCGAACTCACAACCGTCGTTTACACATCACGTTTTGTAGCGGCACAGGAACATAAACCTGGCCTCAAATTTTTAATATCCTATGAATAAAAGCATATAAGCACTGTTTATTCTACTGTTTCCGTATATTGTAATTTAGCAGAGTGGCCAAGAAGGATGCTGCGATAACTTACTGCGCCCTCCATCCGTTGAGAAATTGTTGAATAGATAGCGATACCTAAAACCAAACTTTGCCTATTTAGACTTAGGAAACTATGAAAAACACTTTAAATTAAATAATGTTATATTCTAACTTCGTATAATATTCTTTATATATTTTTTAGCTTCACTCTGAATTTTACACATAGCAGGGTAGGCTGAGGGAACCTATTGTTAAGGCGGATCCCAACGCAGTACTTCGTCTTGTTCAGATTGGGTAAATAATAATTGCACGAGTGGGAATCGAACTTAACATCGTCGCTTTTACAGTGAGCTGTGCCAAGACGAGCTCTCTTCCATCATCCATGGTATTCTTCTTTATTTCACACTTCTATTAAAACTATAAAAATAATAAATAACACACTTTAATTATTTTATGCAATAAATAACTTATAAATTATAAACATTTATATAATTCTTATATATATTATGAATTGAGTAAAAATAGAATGATATATATTTGTGTTGGGAGTTAGATTTATTTATTAGGGACGGTAACTATTTTATTTTTTCAGGACTATTGTAAGGTTGAAAATATAAATAAATATCTTAGAACAGCTAAAGTAGTAGTAGTAGATTATAAGTTATTCTGATGTATTAGCTGTTACTATAAAATTTTAGATAAATCCTTTTTGTAGTTTTTGCGTTTAAGCGGAACTTTAACGAAACTATCCATTCTCACAACTTTTTTTTACAATTTCACATTTATAATATTAGTAGGATTTAATAATTATTATCTTTGTTGAAAAATCTTAACTTATGGAGAGATTCAAATTTAGGATCAATATATCGTAGCAACTAGGAACGGTCTCAACGATACTAAACGGATATTTTTTTCAATAAATTTTAATACAATCCATCGCTTAAAGTAATGGAAAAGGGGCAATAAATTTCAACCGACATTCTTTTGCCTTAGTTCTAGCATTTTATTGTTTGTAAGAGAAATACGGCATACCTTTCCTTTTTGTTTCAGATCCCTAAGCGTCTTGGAGAAAATTTAGACATGCAAAATATCAAATATTTGAGAAATAAAATCTTAATTCTTATATTTTGTTTTATTGAATTGTAAGTTTTAACCACCATTAAAAATATCTATGATAATACCACCAGTAATCAACATTTTCGGAAAGTAGCATATTTTTATTACAGACATAAAATATATTATAAGGATATATAAAATAAATGCAATAATTACGAACAACTGTAATTTATTAAAATTAAACTTATTTATATATTTTTGGTAATCTGAGAAACTAAAGATGTTCTCTTAGTAATTTCTTTAGATTTATATAAGTCGAAAATAGAGTAAATAACCAGTTAAAGTTGAAGATCTATTAATGGACATCGAATATTCTGGGTTCGATTTCCGCTACGTTCAAATTTTTATACGTTGTTTAAATAAGTATGTAATTATCGATTGAGACAAAAATATATATATATATATATATATTACTGTTTAATATACGCAATACATTTAGAATGCTAACAACGACCTAATTTGTATGACTGGTCATATAACATCACGTTAGTCGATAATTAACCATGTACGAGTATGTTGTAACGATTTATAACGCTTTAGAGTGATTTAGTTTGATTCATTGACTGTATACATTAGAGTTCCATACAGAATGTGAAATAATTAATTAATAGTTGTGAGCTTTAGTAGTTTGTAAACTTTTAACAATTTTTTGACTATGTATGATCAAATTGGAATCAAAGCTTGCTTTAACAAATTAAGCCTGATGTAGGAATCGAAATATAAAATTTACGAAACTTTATACCTATCTAATATCGATATAGATAAAAAATGTGCATAAAAGATTCAAAAAACCAATAAATGAGGCCGCCGTGGCGTGGTGGTATGGTGTCTGACAGTAAACATGACGGTTGTGGCTTCGATTTCCACACGGGAGCATGAATTATTTTTATTTTCATTTTCTCTCCCTGGTAACAAAAAGGGTAGCGTTCAGTTCCACACAACACGCAATGTCTCCGAAATTAGGTGAAAATTAGAGAATGGAGTGTCTTAACAGCAGATTACTTCTGTCAACCCTATTATATGCGTGATATAGCGTAAGAAATAGATTAAACACCGATTTAATATAGATTAAATTATACTGCTTAAGTGAAAGGATTTACATGAATGTGCCAACATATTCGATACAGCATACTTCCGATCACGTCACACTACAAAAGATTTCTGCAAGATCTTGAAATTAAAATTTCATGCAGTGTCTCTGTGAAACTTTTCAATTACATTTCAGAACTCCTGTTCAAGTTAGGTCATATGTTCAAAACTTGAGTCATGTTATGGTAGTTTATACTTCGTCCATCTTCAATACAAAATTGAGTTTATTCAGAAATAAAATAAAATAAAATAATTATATTACTGTTACATCACTACGCCTTCATGTCATAAGTTAGTGACATTTTTATAGGAAGGCAGAGCACCATTATCCATTTTCCGTCCGAATTCGAGACATTCGAAGTGTAAGTGGCGTAACTCAACGCCGCGCTTAGTCTCCAGAGCTGTTATACGAAAATAATTAATAATAAAACGTTTATATACCGTTAAACGTTATATGTGATAATATATTTAATATTTTTCCAATTGATTTCCATGTAAACTTGCCAGAGAAAATTCAAAACAAATTACTCAGGAGTCTAGTGCAAACTTTAATTATACCCAGTAGTCTACACCTTAAGTTTTAAACAAGTTATGAAGCTAAGCTAAGTTGATGAAATGTTTAAATTTGTTAAGGACTAGCGACCCTCTCGCGGCTTCGCCCGCATGTTTTACACGATTATTATTTTGTTTCACCTGAATTACTTTCGTGATGTAACAATATTATCGTTTTAAAGATTATATTGCTTAGTTAAAGTTTCAGCTAAGATACCTTGTTCTTCGCCTTTAGTCCGATCGAGACATTACATGTTGAGTGGCACAACTCTTATGTCACCTGAGCGGGAATATTGTCTGCTCTGGGTGAGGATGCATCTCACGAATCGCATGTCACGTTTCAGTCATTTTATTGGCACAAGATTTAAATCTTCAATACAGGCAAAGAGCTCTTGTCAAGGCCATTCAAATCACGAGATAAACAGCTTCTTATTTATATATTATGGTACTTTTCCCGTAATATGTTTAAATAATTTGAGGCCAGTCGTAACGCAGGGGTACAAGGTGTGACTGTAAACATGGCAGGGTGTGGATTCGAATCCCACTCGAGAAAAATTAAATATTAAATATGTTCATTTTCATTTCTTCGCTTCGGTCTCGAGACTAAGCGCGGCGTTGAGTCCCGCCACTCCGCGCCTACAGAATTCGGCGGAAAATGGGTAACGGAGTGCCTTAACACTAGGTTCACTATGCCTAACCTACTATGTGCGGGATAAAGCGTGAAGCTAACAAAAAAAGTTTAAATAATTGAATTCCCACGATATTCTTATTGTAATCCAACGTACGCAATGTACTCGAAATATTTTTTCACCTCTTGCGGTAGCTGGATATATAATACATAAAATAATACTTTTGTTTTGTTACAGAGTCAGCTCGTCCGATACGTCCGACAGCTGGTCACGAATCTCATCACAATTTATCATCAGTTTTTCATAAACTATCACGCCTCGCCTGACAATCACGTATTCGTGCATAACTATAGATACATTTACTGAATCTTATATTATATTAACATTATTATTTATATTTTTACTGTTTTATGATGAGAAATTGAATGTTTGTTTTCTTTTATTCAAAGTTATCTCTTAAACTGAACGAACTTGTATTTAAAGGAGACTGAAACTATTCCATACATTTTTGGGCCCAGAATGTAAAGATATGAAAATGGTATGATTTAATAGATTTAGGTACATCATTCCCTCCTTGAAAACTATATAAATTTTGGCAATCT
>DWQW01006367.1:0-16420 GCA_018249695.1 Heliconius erato demophoon | reverse complement strand
GTTGCTCGAAGAATGCGATTCGTTTACGAAGGCGCCAGTAGACACGTATGCCAGTCACCTGACCATCTCGACCTCGAAGTACAGTAATGTAAAACACCAATATTCAAAGAGTATTTCAATGGATAATAAGCTTTATGGCGTTCCAGTGACAAGGGAAATAAAACTAAATTGCTGTTTCGAGTGCGACGCTAAATGATGAATATCCAGTAAATTTATAATGTCATGACGTTCGCGGTATTTCAGTTGACTTATTAAAACAAACGATACAGCATATTGTTTATTGTAACTGATTATAATATGTATGTTTAAAATGTGGCTACTTCCAAAATTTTTATTTTCAGCGTAACAACTATTCATTTACATACATGCATTTATATACCCTATATATATGTAGAGAGTATATGTTACTATAAAAAAATATGTGTTTAATGTACAGATGTATTGCGGCGTTGAGTTCCGCCACTCAACACGCAATGCCTCCAGAAATTGGCGGAAAGTGCGGAACGGAGTGTCGTACCACTAGGTTCCCTCTGCCTACTAATAAGTATTTCTTCTAAATCGTTATTAATAAAGTGCAAACAGTCCATAAAATAACACTTAGCTAAGTGCAACAATTCGTACTTTGTGGATGGATAGGTACCTAATTCTGTGGTTAGTAAAATTCTGGCTTGAAGCGGAAATTCTTTGCGGGAGTTTGTACCAGTTTCAGCTAACACAAATGTTTAGGCAACAATTTAATTAATATGAATGTTTGTTCTTATATCGAACGCTTATCGCCATATTAAAGGAAAATGTGTAAATAATTCAGTATAATATATATCAATACCACAGTTTTACAATGCCATGAGTTATTTTTTTATCCTTGACATATGCATATTTAAGTTTTTTGAGAATATTAATAAAATAAACAGAATATGACAACAAAATAAACACAGTAACAAATCAATGACTTTTTGCGGATCTATTAAAATGTCTGCCATTCAAGGTTTCCTTAGGGCTACGTCAATAGAACTGTCAGGTTTTATTAATATTGACTATTGTATAATGTATTAGTATTTGATATAAGAGAGATTTCTGCTATTTAAAGTTATTGTTCTTGTAATTATAATAAAAAGACATAAGAACCTTACTCAGTAACTAGTAAAGAAATATTTCACATAAACTCAAAATATTATTTATTCAAATAGACTATTATAAGTACTTTTGAATTAAATCGTATAATGAATATAAAAAACAAAAAAGCTATCAAAAATAATTTTGATATGAAATAAAAAAATCCGAAACAAAGAAGGACGGTTGACCCCGACGTGATTTGAACACGCAACCTTCTGATCTGGAGTCAGACGCGCTACCGTTGCGCCACGGAGTCCGTACTAATAATATTGAAATAATTGCTTATATAGTGTAAATAGTAAATATATATTTAAAAATATATAATATTTTCTATTACAATAAATAAATAAGCACAAAATCATTATAAACGAAACCATAACAACAAAAATACTTTAGAAATGTGACTGTAAGTGACATCAGCGCGCTCTATTATCTAGTTGCGGAACTTTTTCAGATCATGTATATACTACTTCCACTCTCATAGTTTATAATCATTAAGAAAACTAGATAGATGGCAATCTGACATATTCTCTGTAAAATTTTCCATCTACGCTGTTTTATTTGCTATTAATTTATAATTTAATTTGTCATTCATTTAATTATTCGTTGCTTTTGAAGAAAACCTATAATTTGTCATAAATTTTGCCTCTCAGGGTGTCAATTACAAAATATAAATTAATTACAAAAGCATATGTGACAACAGCACCTTTTTTGTGTTATTATAAATATGTATTTAAATACAATTATAATGAAGATATAATACGAAATTATTAATTTTTATTGTATTATAATTTGAATTATATTGTCATCAGCCCCTGTGGCCTAATGGATAAGGCATCGGCCTCCTAAGCCGGGGAGTGTGGGTTCGAGTCCCACCAGGGGTACGCAATGTTATTTTTATTATTTTTTTTATTTTAAAAAGTATTAGAAAAATTGTAAACAAGATGTCTATAATTTTATATTTTTTTAATATTAAACATTTACTTATAACTAAAATCAGGATATATTTATTTAAGTAATGTAATATACATGTACAAGACAAGTTCATTGTTATTTTAACAAACAAAATAACATCGGTATCTAAAACAATTGCACTCATTTGTTCCTCACATTAAATATTCAAAATGCAAATCTCCAATAAATAAAACAGCAATATAAATTGATGTACTTTTTAATAAAACGAATATACGAATGAGATCACGAGAGAAAGTGCGACGTGGACTTTCCAAAGCGGCGTCGGTGCGGCCGCGGTGCTCAGCAGCGGCAGGCACCGCAAACCAGAATGCTGTAGGTAGTAACCCACTTGGTGGGGCCGGCGACACTCGTTATCTGCGATCGAAGGCAAATAACGCGAAGTACAATCTATGTGGAGCCATAATAATGCTAAGAGTGTCAATGAGATTTGATCATAAAAATCATTTCTTGAAAGTGGGAGAAAGTTGTTGTATATGACTATATATATGTATTATGTTAGTAAATGTCAAATTGGAATTTCAATAATATCAATAATTTTTAATTACATTGTGTGTTTTATATTTTGTATACTGTTTTTTTGATGATCTGTTATGATTTTTATTCCAATTTTTAAAATGAAAATATTTTGTAATATATAAGATGTGTATATAAATAAATATTGTATAAATTTATATAATATCGTAATTTAATCAGATTACGTAATATATATGGTATTTTCACGCTTTCATTCATCGGCGCCGTGGCTTAGTTGGTTAAAGCGCCTGTCTAGTAAACAGGAGATCGGGGGTTCGAATCCCCCCGGGGCCTAGGATTTGTGTAAATTCTTATTTTTTTCCTTTTCTAGGTTATAATATTTTTTTATTGTGTTATATTTTTTTAAGTAATTCTTACGTGCACAGAGATTTTTTGTTTGCAGTGCTGTTACAGCGAAATGAGCCGGCGGGCAAAATTCTGGTGAAGGACACGGCTGCGTGAGGTTGAATATGTAAGTTTCCCTTTCACTCAACGTCTGGCAGCTACGAGATATTTCAGCACCACGCCACATGCAAACTAATATTTGTCCTTGGCCATCATTGCGAAACTAATAAACAGAAAATAACGATTATTTTTTTTTCTCAGTTTTATGCTGTGGGCACGCTCCCTACGGATTCCATATCCTTAGGGAGGAAGAAATCCTAGTAATAAGACACTCCGCTCCCCACTTTCCACCGATTTCTGAGTGCATTGCGTGTTGAGTGGCGGAACCCAACGCCGCGCTTATCTTCGACACCAGAACGATGAAAAGAAAATATTAAATATTTCATTTCCTCGACTGGGAATATAACCCACAACCTGTCGCGTTTAAAGTCACACGCTTGTGCTCCTACGCCACGACTGGCCTATGGCAATAACAATAACGGTAATGTTTTTTAATATATTTTTTAAATAAAAATATAGGTAGACACAAAATAAAATAATTATTATATCAAGATTTTTTGTTAAGAGATCTAAGAATACTGTAATTATAGCAGTCGATTTGCCACTTCCTTCATTCTAGAAATTGTATGTCTAAAAACCACATTGGTTTTTTTTATTGTAACTGGAAACTTACACGTGTAAGCTAATTTATAAATAAAAATAATTTCAATCTTGAGTCATCTAGCGGAAGATTTAAAAAGCTTTTAAATTCATAGTTCCAAATATTCCTCATAGATGGCAGTAATGTACAAATTAGTGTTAGTATTCATTTATAACAGTTATTCTGTTTCAAAATTAATTTAATATTTATTGAATTTTTTTTTTTAGGAATATTCACAATGATCTATTTAGAGATTTTTAGACATAAAGTTTCATTATTTATAATTTTATATACTATGTAGTGTCAGCAGGTAAATATTTAAAATAATGTAAAAGGATAATAGATGGTGCTAGAATATAAATAAGTATACAGTTTATTAGGAATTTTAAAATATCTATTATACCGTAATTTTTATGTATTTTAATATTTTGTTTATGATATAGAAAATACTCTTTAACTTTTTTTTTAATAAATAAAAAAATATATATTGCAAAATCCCAAACATATTTTTAAGCAAATAAGGAACGTCGAGGAATGAGATTTTTGTTTTTAACCGACTTCCGTAAGAAGGAGGTTATCATTATATTCGACAGTATTTTTTTGTTATCTACCTCAGAACTTTTGACTGGGTCAACCGATTTAGATGTTTTTTTTTATTTGAAAGCTAGTGCTTCCCTTGCGGTCTCATTTTATTTTGCTGCATTTCTGACAATAGTTTCTATGAGAAAATCACATAAGTCTTAAATTTGCATTAGGTATGTGCGCGACAAATGGACTGATGACTAAATATCACACCAACCGATTTCGATGATTCTTTTGGTAGGCTTCCATATCTTTTAAGGAAAAGGGAACCCTTATAGGATCACTTTGTTGTCCGTCTGTCCTTCTGTCACTCTGTCTGTCTGTTAAGAACTTTTGTCACTGGAATGCTTGTAGACATCGGGTTGGAATTCAAGCCATATACCTAGTTCTACGGCTCCATAATTACACTTCAAAGATAGTTTGGTGAGAGTTTGGTTAGGTTCTGATTATGGAATCCGGTGGAAATAGTTTTTTTTTTGTTAAAAATTGTAATTATTAAAGCAAAGAGATGAATATCCTTTTTATTCATTCAACCCCTTCTCCATTTTACATTCAATTATATGTTGCGCCAACGCTAAATGATGTGCTTTATTGACGCCTTTCTTATTATAAACAACCTATTATGTACATCGCACTCAATGTTAGAAATTTCAAATATTTGCATGCACCTTAATTTTTGAAAAAAACTCTCGTAATTCTTACAATAATAGTATTTTTACAGACTGTCAAGACTCACGAGATAAAAATCCACCATTGTTAGATGACTTCAAGGCAAAAACTTTACCTACTATTATAAATGTTCTGTTACTGTACAAAAAAAAATAAAAAAAAAATTAAAGAATTAATTATATACTCGTATTTGGTGTCACGAAAAGTTTATCGTGGTCACGAACGTCATTGAAGTTAAAACTAAATAAGTTCTCTCTGCGTACTCTGCTATATGCGGAAGAGGAGAAGAGGAATAAAACTGATAACATTTACTTACTTGAATATGAATTAGTGCTTGTTGCCTCAAGTAATATGGATGAATACGATATTCTTGTTCACGGCCCGGTAGCACGTAGTCCTCGTATGGTATCTGATGGAACTCAGAGCCGTTGACTGTGCATTGAGCACCGAATATCCTAGATGGTATAACACTTTTTACTAGATTTATGTCTACTGCACTAATGACATCCGTAACGGTTTTTGAATTTACCTAAAAAAACTTTATAATCTAAAATTATTTGTATTTATATTTATCATCATCAATGACTATGATTTAAAGATTAAGATTCCTTTGAGAGAAATTGTTAAACCACTTACCGTCAAGAATAATTCTGAATAATCGAGATATGCATTATTGATATTCTGAAAGCCGCTCATGTCCTGTGCCGTGTAAGCAAAATAGATATCAAAAAAAGTACTGCGCAGAGAATTCATTAGAACTCTAGCCCTTTCCAACTCATCTGCCGAGGGTTGGTCTGTAGGACTTACTATAAGGACCACCGTGTTGTGTCCAGCACTACTGTTATTGTATATCTCATTTAAAGTTTGATTACGACTATGCTGAATTATTCTTGATATCACATTAGGCAGATTCAGACGGTTTGGCCCTGAAATTATTTAATATATTAGATATATAATTTATTGGTTTTATGGAAATTAGCAAGCCCCTATACCTTATTTAGTTTTCATTGAATTTCTTTGATATTCTACTTTGGTTAGACAAAGTAAGGTGTTGAGTTCCAGTTATAGTCTCGAAGTCGTGCGAAAACACTTATTTATACTTATTTAGAAACTGAACTGATTGAACGCATGGCTTAGTGGTCAGAGCGCCTGGTCGGTTTCCAGGAGGCGCGGGTTCGAGTCCCGCTGCGTTCAAATTTTTATACGTTTTCTAAATAAGTATTTTTCTTTCCTAAGTGTGGAATAACACTTTAAAAATGTTTCTTCTCTCTCTCTATCAATATGTATGTAGGATAAGCGAAGTAAGAGAAGAAGCGAGAAGTTAAAGAAAAAGCTAAAATAACTTTTGATAATCTTTCTACTTACAATTAATGGATGCATTTGAAATGGTGGAAAATAATGACGTTAGGTTGTTTGCAGGGGGGACAAGCCATTGGCCCGTGTTACCATGCAGTAAGCTTATGGTACTGCGCTGTGCCTCCACTTCCAGAGCACCACCTATCCAACTTTACAGAATATTGAAATTTTAAATTAAATACATAATATAAAGATTTTAATGTAAATAAAATATAATTATGTAAGAATCATAATATGACATGTGTAATAATAAAGAATAAGAAAAATTAAAAATATATAAAATTTCATTTTTGTCAGATTTAAACCTGTAGGTATCTCTTTTTACTAACAACTATTGGAAAATAGTCTTAAACAAAAAGTCTCTCAATTGAAGCTGAATATCGCGGATTCATATCCTACTACGATTTAAATTCTATATGAAACGTCCACATGATAATATTTAGTTATCTATTTATTTATATATATGTGATTTTTTTATATATGATATGTGAAAAGGAAAAAAAATGATAAAAATTAAATAAATATGTTATGTATATGTTAAAAATATAATAATATATTTTTACTAACGACATAAACTGCTCTACTTCGTAGCCTTTCCAACTTCCATCAGTTGCTACAATTAAATCTATGACCGGAACATTGGAACTGACTCGGCATTCTCGATGGTTCTGTCTCAATAGCGTTGCTAAAATATTACAAGTGAAAAAAAAATAAAAACAGGCACTTACGTAGCAAAAATAAAAACGTCTACTTTGTATATATCACACCACTACAATTATAATTAAGATATATTATAACCAGATAATGGCTAATATGTATGTAAATAGGTATTAGGTACATTGACTTCTATAGACTATGTAACTTGACAATATAATTACATAACTGAATAATGAAACATTTTTCTTTTCTATTGGATAAATAATGATTTTCGCAACGTTGAGGTGTGTTGTCACTCGTCACTGTTAATTATTCTATTAATTCTTAGATTGTGAAAAGGTTATAATTTATTGCAAATTATAAAAATAATATACCTATGTATAAATTATAAAAATATATTTATTACATTTAGATTTTTTAAGGATAGCGTCCTCCATTTACAAATGTAAGAATTTTATAATTCTATTTACATATAAGCCGAGATTCAAAACACACATCTCTAAGATTCCGTAACATTATTTTTTTTCATATTCTCTTTTTTTTGTGTAATTAAAATGTGACCAGACTAATCTACTATAATTACATATGAAAATACCAAAATAATAATATAGTTAAAACTTTATGGCAACTCGCAGCAATAACTTAATATAAATATTTTATTAACCACTTACGAACGTAATTCATAAATGCCGTAACCGCTGCCTCCGTGAACCTTAACATTTCCTCCTTTGGAATATAGACGGTTATTTGTTGTAGAGATAGCATATGGGCGAACCTAGAAGTTTCTATCGATAATTGTGAACTATTAACTATTTGAGAGAATAACGCGTGCCTGTTACATGCACGGACAGTAGGCTCAAAAGAGACTCCTTCATTCGAATAGTACATCTCTATTACTTGTGATAACCGCAAACTTCGTCTCTGTGCGACCCATGTCGGTAGATAATAGGCTAATATAAGTCCTGAAAAAAGAGAAATACTTTTGTGTTCCTTGAATAATTAATAGGTCGAGTCAAAAGTATTTTCGTATTGTTCATACAAAGGAAAATATTTTATTTATTTATAATATGTATGTGCCGTTGTGATCGATGATTTGTTGCCATCTTATAGGCAGTGCCTTGATCCCGTTTCCGTAGAAATTTTGAGATTTTTGATTTAAAAAATCTGACAAGTAGTGTTCACAATGTTCTTTTGAGGTTAGCTTTATACTTACTAAAGAGTTCTGCAATGATCGAAACAGGAATGAAATCTGATGCAATCTTTTTTGTAATGAAACTTTAAAATGTACCGAATTTCTTCGTCACATATGTTCATTTTGCTCGCTTGAAAAACAATTGAAAAATGGCGGGAACTAATATTTTTTTAATCTATTGCATCTTCACAATGTCACATTTAACGGTATTAAAACCAGCCAACCAGTTACATTCATTACAGCTAAAGAGGTTTGATTCCTAATAATACATTTAAAATACGAAAATACTTTTGCGGCATTTAGAAAAAGTGGTAATTATCATATTTTTTAACAATTTTTTTAAATTTTAATTAAGTAACATAACAGTCTAATGTTAAATTTAAAAGTATTACTATTATATATTAGTAGTACCTACTTATCTACATAAAAAAATTACAAAAATAGAAAATTAAGTATTTTAATACCGACCGTCAACACCAGCCAAAATTTCTGCGTCAGTAAAATGCCAATTGGGTAGAGTTTCGTTTGGTGGAAATATATAATAATCGCGTGGAAGAAGAGTATCGTTCCATCTGTTACTACTACCTACTAGAATGCGTTGTGAGGACGCTCCAACTCTTGGTCCTTGATTTACTACTACTTCTGCTAAATCTCCTAAAATTTATTTTTATTTTCTATTTTTAATAACCGACGAAAACGAGGGTTGTTATTAGTTTGATGTTTATGCCACTTTATGACAGACATGGCATCGTAGTTCCCAAAACGATAAACCGATTTTGATTTAGTTTTTTTTTGTTTGATAGATGACTTAATTGAGAGTGTGTGTGTGAGTGCGCAAAATGTGACTGTAAATGCGATTGCTTGTGGGTTCGATTCCCACTAGAGGAAATGAAATATTTATTTAAATTTATATTTACATTTCTTCACTCTGGCGTTGAGTTCCGCCACTCACCACACAATGCATCAAGAATACGGCACAAAGTGGGGAACGGAGTGTGCTAACACTAGGTTTCCTCTGCCTACCCTCCTGTATGCGGAATACAGGATGAAGCTGATTAATATAAATCACAAAAAATATTACAATCCAATCCAAAATTTAAAATCAGCAATCAAATTTATAAAAATTAAATTTAATTATTAAAGATTTAACAGGCCAATCGTGGTGCAGGGGCCCAAGCGCGTGGCTATGAACGCGATAGGTTGTGGGTGCGAATCCCACTTAACGAAATGAAATATTTAATATATTCATTTTTTCGGTAATGAGGTAAAGCGCGACGTTGAGTTATGCATTTCGGCGGAAAATGGGTAACGGAGTGTCTTAACACAAGGTTCCTTCTGCCTACCCTGCTGTGTTTGAGATACAGTGTAAAGCTAAAAAAAAGATTTAACAGTACCTAATTTATTGTTATATATTGCAGATACGTTTTGTCACCTTGTACAATTACAAATCATGACTGAATCGTTTAAGCGTTGTTATTGTTACCTGCTAATGTTGCAACCCATATATTACTAATGTCGGAAGTCTCTGTATCTTGTTCATCAAAGTCAAACGATTTAGTTTGTGTATGCCAGTCCTCCATTGCTGAATCTAACAAAGCTTGTGATATGTCTTCCTTGAATATATTAGCATTTAAAATATCACTTATGCTTACTCTCTGTGCCTCCAAAGAGGAAGCTAGAGCTGCCACAAGATGTCCTGGCGATATTGTACCCCAGTCAGTGTATATCACTCCGTCTTCTATAGGACATCTGCTATACACTCTGTAAAATATTGAGCTTCGATATGTACCTACATACTTAATAGGTTAGTTATGTTTTTAACTTTTGCTTGTGCTGTTCAAGAATTATCTGACCCTTGGGTCTGTGGAAAAGTCGTCGAGCACAGAGTGTGACTGTAAAATCAACTGGTTGTGGGTTCGATCCTACTCGAGGAGATGAAATATTTATTTAAATTTATATATGAATTTCTTCGCTCTGGTGTAGAGGCAAAACGCGGCGTTGAGTTCTGCCACTCAACCTGCAATGCCTCCAGAAGTCGGCGAAAAGTGGGAAACGGAGTGTCTTAACACTAGGTTCCCTCTGCCTACCCTGCTGTGTGCGGGATACAGCGTGAAACTGACCTACTTAATCATAAAATTTTATGATTAAGTAGGTAGATACATTGTAGTGGTTTACGGGTCATTCGAGACCATATAATCGGGGTCCTGGGCGTGGCTTAATATGCCTTTATAGTAAACAAGGCACAGATTTATTCAACATGGCTAATTTCGTTCATCTTACCTATTTGCACTTTGTTCCATGAGTTGACGATTTTGTATAGTTAAAGGACAAACAACACTTTCATCGCCTCTCTCCCACGGCCTAACGGTTGAGCTCAGCATTTTATGTAGTAAACATTTCTCTATTTTATTAAGGGAGTCATCTACATTCAAGATATTCGATTGGCTGGGTAAAAATAATTCCATTAAAAGTTTATATCTATGAAATTGAAAAGCGGAAGCTCTGTACGGCAAAACGAATTCTGATTCTACGGAATTGGCTGCTTCTTCAATACCATCGAGGCGAACACTGTGAATATAATTTAAACATGTATATATCATTAAAAACTATAATATTATCTTATAAACACAATTTAAATAAGAAAATACCTCCTTAATAGAGCTGTACTTAATAGTCTCATGTCGAGACGGGAGTCAACTTCCAGTCGTCTTAATAATGAAAGAAATACATCAAGTCTTCTAGGAGCACTCAGTGTAGGACCTCTGTTTTGGTAGCATTCTATAAGATGCGATGGTACACTTGATAATACTACTTCTTCCGAGGCTAAATTTGTAATAAAAATATAAATAGGTATATTTATGAATAGTGGTATTTATAAAATTTTAAAATATTATTATATTTTAAAATTTATATTATTATTTTTTCATTCTAAAAGTTAAGAAGACTAGAAGTTAGGAAGTAATTATATATAAAAATCATTTTTTTTATTTCATTTTAACTTATAGTTCAGAGAGAAACCAAAAAATATAACAAACAATATTTATTTAAATATACTGAGCACACAAATTGTATTCCAATTTACGACTTATATTAAAAAAAAAACTGCACTGACAAACTCACTAGTAAATACTGTAAATAATAACACTACTAAAAGCATTTTCTGCATCCTTTTAAATTATTATTATTACATTATGACAAGATCAAAATAACTTGTTTCACGTTAGGGTGTGTACGATACACTCAGCAATCAGTGGTGATAAGATAGTGGTTCACTGTGTAAGTAGGACGATAATATTCAATGATTAACAGGTACATGCTGTAAAAAATAGGTAATTAAATGAAAAAAAATATATATATTAACAATTTATTTATTTATTTATTAGATAATATACACAAACTTAATTTTTACAAAGGAATAAGAAAAGCTTGTTTTGTATAGTTTTTGGCGCTTTCATTTCATATGACTAATTTGTTCACTTAACTCAATAAAGGATATAGATAATTTTTTCACCTTAGCTTGACTCTTATTCCAATAAAATCATTTTCGTTTTTTTTTGTTCATTACATTCACTTGAAATGCCAAATTACAAATACCTGTTTACATGGGCAATTAAATCAAGTAGTTTTAAGTCATTACATATTTACATGTACAGTTCATCAAACTTCACTAATAATAGACAATATTTTATCAAAACGCAACCCAGTGGACCTCACATTTTTTTTAAATATATCTAAGAGTAATATCTTTAACTTAAAAGCAAAAAAAACGTTATACATACCATATATTAAAAAATACTTTTACAATATTCTTTTTACAGAAAGAAATTTAACTGACCAGTCTAGTGAAATGCAATTATCGTAACACTAACTTAGCAGGTTTTCCATCAATCTGACGTGATGATCCATGTTTCAACGTGAATTCTCTTTTAATGTACGCAAATAACAGATCAGTTATAAGGAATATTTGTGCTGTTGCAAAAGATAAAGTAACACCAAAGAAGAAATTAGCATTTGCCGAACCAGAATAAATCCAAAGATGCCAAACAGTTGGTCCAAGAGCTGACGTTATAATGAAAGCACATCCAACTATAAATTTCTGTTGCATAACTGAAAATAAAGACAAATGCAATAATATTAGTGTTTGTATATTTATATATTTTTTCTACCTACTCCACAAATAGCCAGTTAAAGGACACATTTCTTACTCTTACGAGTTATATTTATTACATAATTTTCTAAACATTGTAGTAATCAAATCCACAACCATTCTATATACAATCAGATGCTAATTATAATTGTAGATAAAAAAAACCTGTAAGTTGCTGATATAAAAAATGGTACAATAAAGCATATGAGAAACAAAATATATACATACATGAAAATAAATGTTTCCACATGGGCAGCAGGGCTAAATAAAAACCCACATCGCCCACACAAGGATATGATCGGAATATTGTAGAAAGTGCAATTAAAACAGTAGCTAGTAATATTGGTTCTTTATGGAATCGCAGAGTTAGTGGCACCACGTACAGAGCTAGAGCATTTATTTGAAATGCACAGACAAAGAGTAATCTAAAATGTTCAAACATTTCTGTAAAGAAATACCAAAATAGGCCAATATTTGGCTTTAAATCTGGAACAGTCAATCTGTAACAAAAGATTATAATTTAGTTTTTTATCACTTTCATGCTGTATCCCACATATAGTACGGTAGGCAGGAAATCAGGTGTCAAGAGCTCCATGGACAAATGTATTGAATAGCCGAACTCAACTCCAAATTATCTTTACCTGAAGTGGAAAATAAAAATAATTCCTCCACTCAAGTATGGATTGAACCTATATCTGTTATATTTACTGTTAGATGCTGTCACTAATAAATATAGGAAAAATGTAATAAATATTGTATTTCATTGATTTTTCACTTACATAAATCCATATGTGTTATAGATATAATTGTAGGAACCTTCCATAATATATGCAGATATATATATTAAGAACCCCCAGCATAACACAAAAACTAGAAGTGTTTTGATGTAAGAACATTTGTTACATCCCTTGTTCACATTTGCTAATAATATGGACATTGGTACAACCATCAGGATAGGATATAGTGCTTGGTGCGTGGCAAGGGCAATAAAAACACACGCAAGTATTCTTTTTCCATTTGATGCTCCCCATAAAGACATAGCTAGTAACAAATTTTGAATTACTGTGCTAGTCATCCCAACACAATTTAAAACTGAGTATGGATTGAATAAATAAATTGATAAAACATAATCTGGCACTTCATTCAACTGACATTCATTTAAAATCAGTGTTTTTGATTCTTCAGATATTTCTTTGTTCTTATCTTGAGTTTCTTTAAATATATTAATAAATGCTTTAGAGGTTTTGTAAAGTATATGAGCAGTAAGAATATCTACGCAAGTAAATAATACTGGTAACAAAAATGGTACTTTTTTTAACAGAAAATAAAACAAGATAAGCATAATAGGAGATTCATGAAAGGAGTCTCCTTCGTAAGGATTTATTCCATGATCATACAAATAAACTCCCTCAATTAATCTCTTCCAGGAATTAAGCGGCGTTGCTATTTCAACTCTATTTGCTATGGTGTACCAGTAATCAGTATGCATAAGCCAGTATCTCACTAAACCAGCTATAAAATATCTTAGTATTAACGCCATTTCCAAATGCATAAATTACATCTACTTAAAAACCCATAAGACTTATATACATTTCTTTGAGAATAATTCGAAAAATACATGTCAAATGTAAATACACATTTTTATGATAGATTAAGCAATTTGACAAATAAAAAACGTAAAACTACAGAGTGTACAATACACACATATAGTATTTATTATCTATGGTTACTTATGACCACAGAATAAATGTACCCAAAAGGTAATTAAAAAGCAAAAACATGTCGAGGGATTAGCTTAGCGTAAAATATTGTTAAAATTTTTAAACTTGTATTTGAATGAAAAAAACATTAATTTTTATCCATTATAAAATGTCCAGACGGATTTATAAATTTAATTATAAAATTTAAATTATGTTTTAATTTTTATTCTAAAAAATATAGTAAATATTTTATGTACGGTAACTATAAAAATGTGCTTGGGTAACTTGATTACATCGAATTAAGTATCAGGATCATGACTTAGAGCAATGCATGATCTTAACTTTGATCCGGATACCGTGTCATTGCTGATTTACGACTAACGATATTGTTTATTTCTCTTCACTGACTTCTGGAGGCATTGCGTATTGGATAACTTAACTCCTCGATTTTGCCTCGACACCAGAGCGAAGAAATGAAAATATAAATTTAAATAAATATTTTATTTCCTCGAGTGGGGATCGAACTCACAATCACTTTACAGTCACACATTTGTGACTCTGCGTCACGACTATGTTTTTAATGTAATAAAGAAGAAGGTAAATCTTAAAATTAATTTTTATTCTAATGTTTATTCTATTCTGTAAAGATGAAATCATCTTTGATTTTCAAGTGAAATAATGAAGTCGTGATATTGAGTCTAATGTTAAATTTGTTTTTTTAAATACTAATAGGTATTCATTTAAATTATCATTTTAAAACAATTAAGTTATTTAATTAAATAAATGTTTACAAATAACGGTCTACTAAGGTATTAATTCTATCATATGCTTAACATAATGAAAGGAGATTCATGAAAGGAGTACGGGTACTTAATGTGTTTATTAATTAAGAATTGTAAAAACGTAAATGTATTATTTTTGCAATGCGAAAAACTGTTATGGAAAATTTAATTTCAATGAACTATCTTTCTTCGTCCTCTGCTCGTTTGATTATAGTTATAATGAAATACAAATTGAAAAAAATTGCTTAAGACCATCATCGGGGCACTGCGTGTAAACGCTATGGTTGTGGGTTCGAAGTGGACTCGGTAGAATTATTTATTTTTATTTCCTCGGTCTGGTAATAAGACAAGGCGTTAAGATATTTTCGTGTAAATTGTGTATTTTTTTTATGTTCTCGGGCAGATTTTGTTGTTGCACGGCCCATTCGGCTTCCAACCTTCCTATGCCCATGCTGACTACACCCTGAAGTGGGGAACAGAGTGTCTTAAGTCCTAATATTTGTGCTTCCTCTGCTAACTCTACTATGTGTGGGCTGATGCTGCAGCATGAAGATAAAAAAATAAAGAGCTTACAATTTAACTAAAAAAATATACTAATAAGATTGTCGTGTACAAAAATACCTACATATATAACTTTTAGCAACATATACTTATTTATAGGAATTAAATTAAAAAATATCTTATTTATTTTTCAAATTTTATTGTAAATTGACTAGGGTACATATATATTTTTAACAAAACATAAAGCTATTACTCATTTCCCAAAATTCCTATAATGATAATAATCAAAAATGTCTACAATTTACGTAGGTATTATGTTTTTTGTGTTTTATATTTTTATTTATGTTAAAAATTCTTTAAACAGGGAATATTTTATGATAAGGCACTTTCAGAAACACTTTGTTGGCTACTTTAATGCCAATTTTGTTCCAATTGGCCTGGGCAATAGGTAACAATTCTTTGTATAACAGCCTCCAATTTTCATTCACAATTTTTACTCCAAGATCAGCTGAAAAATAAAAAAATTGCAATATAATTATCATAAAATTATAGTAGATTTATATTTATGTAAGTAATAAAGAATTAGGTGTCTTATTGACTGCTAGCTTGTCGTTGAAATTACGAACTATACACACGTTACCTATATTTGTGCGCAAACTACCCTCAAGATGCCAATATCAAAATGTAATACTTGTAACAAAAATATTACGAAAAAAGGACTCGGTATAACATGTAGCCGCTGTGAGAAGTGTGTCCATGCTACTACTTCTTGCGCTAAACTCTCCGCAAAGCAATTAGCCACTCTTCGAAATGCCCCCGGACTGGAATGGAGCTGTGAAGAATGCTTGTGCAACGCCTCGCATAGATCATCAATATTAATACAAGGTGATGATTCCGAGGATGAAGAAGAAGAGGAACTCGTTTCCAGTAACAAAGTTGGATCTAAATTGATTCGCGACATAACTTCAGAAATGAAAAAAATAATAAAAAAGGAATTTGAAACACTGAAAAAAGATTTTGAGGTTTCGCTCAATTTTCTAAGCGACCAAATTTCAAGTATCGAGGAATCTTTTAAAAAACATGAAAACAAAATAAAAACGCTAGAAAATAAAAATATTGAACTTCAAAATAGTAACAAAAATCTTGAACTTCGCGTTGCGTCCATAGAATTCAAACTACATGAAATAG
>DWQW01006366.1:0-16423 GCA_018249695.1 Heliconius erato demophoon | reverse complement strand
ATTCTTAGCAAGCTGTTAAAAAGAAGTCAAGGTTTGAGAGTAAATGAGGCAACAAATGCGTGAGAGAATTCGTAATAAACAGACGGTCGTTGTATATAAAGTGTATTTGAATTCTAGACCAATACATATATATGTACGTGTCTGGACTAGAGACAAAAATTGAATTAATAAATTAAATCAGCTTCACGCTGTATCCCGCACACAGCAGGGTAGGCAGAGGGAACCTAATGTTAAGATCCTCCGTTCCCTACTTTCTGCCGAATTTTGGAGGCATTGCGTGTTGAGTGGCAAAACTCAACGCCGCGCTTGTCCTCGACACCAGAGCGAAGAAATGGAATATAAATTTAAGTAAATATTTCATTTCCTCGAGTGGGGAACCCACAACCAGTCACACTTTGCCAAGACTGGCCTCAAACAAAAACTGAATTAATATTTCTTTTTTTTATATATTGTCCTATGACGTCTAGATATACTCTACACATTATTAAATTGTAACGAAATCCTTGTTGTTTGTTGTTAAGTTGAACTAAGGTCAGTAGATATAGGTGCAGTGGCACTAATATGCGAGAGGTTATAGACTATATTCCTATTCGAGGATATGAAATATTTAATATTTTCATTTCTTCGCTCTGGTAACGAGACAAGGCGCGACGGTCTACCACTGACCGCGCAACGTCTCCAGAATACGGCAGTAAATTGAGAAAGGAAGTATCTTAACGGGGACGGAGTGTTTTAACACTAATTTAACAGGTTCCCTCTGCCTACTTTTTTAATTGTATACAAGAAAAAAAATAAACTTAAGTATACTATATAGATATAGGTATAAAATAAATGCTTGCGTAAATAAGGGCGTAAAAAAAAATAAATGGCGGATATTACTAATTCCATTGCACTTATTCTGCAACTATTACATACTCGTACATTAGCATCTAACTAATTCTATTAACTACATTTTTAACATGGCGGTCTTATCCAAGTATAGAATTTAAAAAGGTACGAGAATTGAATACTCATTTTAAAGACGTATATACATATGTATAGAAAAAAATAAATTTAATTAAATTAGCTTCACGCTGTATCCCGCACACATCAGGGTAGACACACATCAGGGTAGGCAGACGCCGTTCCCCACTGTCTGCCGATTTCTGGAGGCATTGTGTGTTGAGTGGCAGAACTCAACGCCGCGTTTAACCTCGATACGAGAGCGAAGAAATGGAAATATAAATTTAAGTAAATATTTCATCTTCTCGAATGGGGATCGAACCCACAACCAGTCTGTTTTACAGTCACACTTCGTGCCGCTGTGCCACGACTGGCCTCTTATGTATATGGAATACAAATATATTTTTTTAATTTTTATACTTATATGGAATACAGATATTGTTTTGATTTTATCATTCTTAAATACTATGCAGCTAGAGGTTATTTAGTATTCAAATCATTTTCACAATATGAGCTGGTTCGTGGAAATGTTTTTATTGGCTTTTTTTTACCGTAATTAGGAATATTTTACGTTTTTAAGTAAAAAAAGAACCGGTCAAGTGCGAGTCGTACTCGCACGCCGAAGTTTCCGTACTTCGTAGGGAAGTACCAATTATAAACGTTGACAAACTTAAGTTAGCGGACGTATAGTCAGAACGATATATTATAATATAGTTTTTTTTATTAAATAATATATATTTTTCTATTAATTAATATTTTTTCTTATCTTTTGATTGCGTTTGCTGTTTAGATACTAGATTTATTTTTCTGTTTTAAGGGACCATAAATTAGAATATTTACATTAATTTCAACTTAATACCTCCACGCGATGTCGACATAAATGCTCTTGACAGACGTATAACAAAGTGATCCTATAAGAGTTCCATTTTTGCCTTTTGAGGCACGGAACCCTATATATATACACATCTATCTTTTAATTGCGTTTTTTGCTTTCCATGTATAACATTTATAAATATAAAAATATACATGTATTCAAAATAATTATAATCATATTAAATACCTGTAATATAGGAATATATTTACATACATACAAATGTATATAATTACACTAACACTAACGTGTACTGCTGTTTAGCAAGTCGTTTTTAAAAATCCTGTAAGTTCAAATATTATATAGCAACAAACAGTACTAAATTTTCCAAAAAAAAATATAATTTTCTGGTATATAATATTATATATATCTGATATAGCATTCGAATAAATAAAATTATTCTTTCTCCTTTACAGGTACTCAACAATGACATAAGAGTTAAAACAAAATGGCGTTACGACTCAAAAAAGATATTAAAAAGGCGTCGTACTACGTGTGGTTCCTTGGAGCGCAGGAGTCGCGTGGCCTGAGGGGTGAGGAGTTCGCTATACCTGCAATACGACTATTAGAAGAGAGGGCGAGGGATTTGGAACCTTTCAAGGTTACTTTGCAGGTAAGTTTTTAAACTTCCTATGAATTATTCTTTTGAACAAAAAAAATATAAAAGTTTGAGAATGACTGTTTTACTGACATCATGTCACGATCACTATGTGACAGGTAAAAGAGAGTTCGCCTCTTTTTAGACATTGGAGCAGACAGAACTGATTATTTTAATTATTATTGTTTTACACTACATCACTCATATAGCAAGGGAGGCAGAGGGAACCTAATTTTCCACTCCCGTTCCCTATTATCAGTTAAGTGGCAGAACTCAATGCCACGTGTTGTCAACTAACATGTAACTAAAGCGGGGTAATGAAAATAATTAAATCCGGGAACGAGAATCGAATTCAGGTGCCGTGAATATCTCAATTTTAATCATAATCGTAAATATTAGAAGATAATAAAGAAAGAACAATTCAATTTTATACAATTTATAATTATATTCTTAATAAAAGTCAAATAAACATAAACTTTATCACCACAGGTGTCACACAAGGGACTTAAAATAATTCAGAATGTAACAGCAAAAGGCAAACAGCAAACGATCAAACATTTCATACCGCACGGCAGCATCACCAGCGCGGTGGTGCAAGGGGACGTGGTGGCGTGTGTTCTGCTGCTGTACAACCCCATCACAGGCTGTCCCGTCCACGTGCACGCGTACCGGTAAGAGAATAGAGAATTAAATTTAAATGTGTTTAAATATGCTTCGATTTTTAAATGGCAACTCAATTTGTTTTGAAAAGTGGGTTGATTTAACCTTAAATATTTTAATTTTAATATTTACCAACTATACAAAACTGCAACAAATTGACGTTTTTTTTCCGCTTAGCGCTGTATCCTGTATGCAGTCGAAGGTTATTGTGACGACACTTCGCTCCCCACTTTCCGCCGATTTCTGGAGGCATTGCGTGTTGAGTGTCAGAACTCAACTCCCGGCTTCGCCTCAACACTAGAGCAAAAAAAGAAATCCTCCAATGGGAATCAAACCTAGAACCTGTCGCGTTACAGTCACAAGCTTGTGCTCTTGCGCTACGACTGACCTTTACAGTCGTTTTCATAAAAAAAAATAATATAAGAAATTTACTCAATCAAAAAAAAAACAGTTATGCATAATTTTTTATTATAATCCATTTCCTATCAAAATATAAGACTTTAAAAAATGTAATTTGATAAGTTAATGTACGTCACATTGAAATCAGTAACTTGACTACATTTTAAATATTTTTTTAAAGTGTTATTCCACACTTAGGAAAGAAAAATATTTATTTAGAAAACGTATAAAAATTTGAACGTAACGGGACTCGAACCCGCGCCTGGTGGTTCAAATTTTTATACGTTTTCTAAATAAGTAACTTGACTACATCATCTCAAAGGCTAACCTGTTCATAGTTCATACCTCCAGATGTCGATAGAAATGTATCAAATAAAAGTTACAACACTAGAAACGCGGTCGTGCACGGCAACGCCGTGATTTACACATTTCTATATAAAACGACATCAAAAGGAACAGTTCCGTAATATAATGCAACGGTAGTAATTCACCGCAAATACTTATATGAATGGTTTATAATTTCCTTTACAAAGGAGATAGAAATAAATCTTTTTTTTTTCAATTTTTAATTGTTATTCCACAATTAGGAAAGAAAAAATTTAATAAATATCATTCTTTCTCGCCAATTGATTTGTAAAAATCTAGCGGCGGTCAGATCGCTTGGACAGTTTCCAAGAGGCGTTCAAATTTTTATGCGTTTTCTAAATAGAAATAAATCAGCTTCAAGTTTTATCCCGCACACAGCAGGGTAAGCAGAGGGAACTAAGTAAGTGTTAAGACAATCCAATACTTTTGTCAATTTTTTCGAGATATTGCGTATTAAGTGACGGAACTCTCCCGGGCTTTTGCCTTGGTGCAAGAGCGAAGAAATTAAAATAATAATAAATAATAATTTATTCCCCCGAGTAAGAATCGAACCCACGACCGTCACGTTTCAGTCGCACCCTTGTGCCCCTGCGCCACGATGGCCGCAACAGAAGAAAATTATTATCTATACCTGTCATTTATCATTTCGTTACATCATCCGCTTAATGATCCGAGATTTAATGCTGCGTCATCAAAAAAGAATTTGTAGAAATTTTATTTCAATACATCAAAAGATATTTTATTAGAGGGCAGTCGTGGCGCAGGGGAACAAGTCTGTGTATATAAACAAGACAGGTTGTGGGTTCGATCCCACTCGAGTTACTAAAATATTTATTTCATTTTACATTTCCATTTTCGTCGCTCTGGTGCAAAGCGCGGCGTTGAGTTCCACCACTCACCGCGAAATGCTTTTAAAATTCGGCGGAAAATCTCTTGTCACTAGGTTCCCTATACCTACCCAGCTCTGTGCGGAAATGAAATGCAGTGGGAAGCTGATATTTAAAAAAATGTTTTATGTTATCAGGTGTCTGGTATAACTTTCACAATCTGTGAAATTTGGCTTTGTTGAAGTGATTAAAACTATAATTAATCTTTAGAGATCTTAAGAAGAGATTTTATCAAAATCATTTTAAAAATTCTATGAACAAATCTTTTTATATCAGTAATTTATATCATAAAGTATTTTGGTAAATAACTTTATAAAGAGGAAGCCCCCTTATGCGTTTGATTCCTATTCAGGAGTGAAAATTTAATACATATTTTCATTTTCTCGCTTTAGTAACGAGGCAATGCGCGGCGTTGAGTTCCGCTACTCAAAACGCAACGCAAAAATAACATACAATTTATTCTCAGCTTCACGCTGTATCCCGCACATAACGGAGTAGGCAGCGGGAATCTGGGAACCTAGTGTTAAGACACTGTTGACTAAATTCTAGAGGCATTGCTTATTGAATAGCGGAACACAACGCAGCGCTTTACCTTGTTACTAGAGCCAGAAAAGAAATATATTAAATTTAATTTCGAATCCACAACCTGTCGCGTATACATACCATATAAAATACTATTCGACAGCTATAAAATATTTTTTAATACGTAGTTTAAATTCTGTACAAGTGCGACAAGGCAAGGTATGGCAACAGACAAGTGATGTACCATATGCGAAGCCTCAACTGGTTTGCAGTCTCGAGATAAATCACACAACTGACCGGTGGTCGCTGACCCGCCGAAATAATTATGGATTCATATCGTGGTTTCGAGTTAAAAATATATTTACATTACAAGTAGATGTATAAAAATAACTTTAATAATTAATTTTTATTTCCATTTATTCGTTCTGATGTCGAGGCAAAGCGCGGCGTTGTGTTCCGCCACTCAACACGCATTGCTTCCAGAAATGTCTTAACTAGGCCCCCTTTGCTTACCCTGCTATAAGAGGGATATAGCGTGAAGCTGAAAAAAAAACATTTTAAAGTAATTAATTCTAAATTGGAACCCTTAAATAATTACATTTGTATACATATTATTATCTATTGTTATATTAGTAGAAGTTAAGAAGATACTAACAGCTTTCCTTAATAATTTAATGTCATTTAAATGTCCAATTGACGTCTCTGCGACTCGTGCAGCTGTTAACTTTTTATAACATAACTGTTTCACATAGTTTCGTGTGTTATACAAAATAAAATCTAAAGAAATGTTGAATGAATACCACAGAATATGTGGAGCAAAATTATCGATATCAGAATTTTAAGTGAAGAAAGTTTTTCTATAAAATTTAACATTCTCAATGTTAGGTCAATAGGTCATCATTTTATTTTATATGTGAATTTTGATATTTAGAACTTAAGAAGTCTTAAGTTCAGTTAAGTTATTTAAAATCTTTATGTATAAAAATGTATGTTTGTCTGTATGTTCTTGAACTATGTTCCTAAACTATGCATTTGATCATGTGACAATTTTTAGCAAAGTTGTATTGTTTTTTGTCGAAATAAAAAAAATCTATGATATATTATATCTAATAAATTAAATATTTGTGTAATATCTTACTTTTAAATATTACAGCTAGTAATAATATATAAATGGTCTATGTGAATTGTAAAATGTAACGGAACATTGATATATTATGTTAAGTTATTTTTTTATATGAGAACTTGTACGTTTCAGTAGAAATATTACATTTTAGATACCCATTTAGATTTAAATTATCATCTTTCTTTTGCCTTTGTTTAGTATCACGGTCTATCCCGCACCTACCACGGTAGGCAGAGAGAACCTAGACTTAAAACACTCTGTTCTTATAAAGAGACTTCTGTCCCTCATTTCCCGCTGCATTCCGGAGTCATCGCGTGTTGAGTGGCGGAACCCATAACCCCTCTTTGCCTCGACGCCAGACTGGAAAAAATAAAATACTATTAAATATTTCATGTCGTCGTGTGAGAATCGAACTCACAACCTGTCACGCCACGACTGACCTCAATTGAATCATTTTTTTTTATATATATATATATATATATATATATATATATATATATATATATATATATATATATATATATATTTTATTAGCTTTACGCTGTATCCCGCACACAGCAGGGTAGGCAGAGGGAACCTAGTGTTAAAACACTCCGTTCCCCACTCAATCATTTTTAAAATTTGTACTATTATGTATATATAATATGCTGCTTCACAAACATAATAAAAGCGAGTGCCCTTTATCCACCATTCACAAAGGCAAAAACAAATGTTGACATTTGGCGCGTTTCAGTATTTTGTGTCGCAATTGACTCCGAATAGCGGTACTGGCGCATCTTTGAGAACTGCGCATACGCAATACATGTATTGAAGTATGTATGTTTATTTTTAACTTAAAGAGGCCAGTCGTGGCGCAGGGGCACAAAGTGTGACTGTAAATTCGACTGGTTGTGGGTTCGATCCCCATTCGTAATGATGACATATTTATTTAAATGTATATCCATTTCTTCGCTCTAGTGTCGAGGCAAAGTGTGGCGTTGAGTTCCGCCATTCAACGCGCAATGCCTCCAGAATTCTGCGGAAAGTTGGGAACGGAGTGTCTTAACACTAGGTTCCCTCTGCCTTACCTGATGTGTGCGTGAAGCTGAATTATTTTATTTCATTTTTAAATTTAAAGAGATTCACTTTGTGAAGGTTACGTTGTGAAATTTATAAATGTGATACAGGTAAACATGATAGTTTAGAATTTTTTTTTTTATTCTACTTCCATTAGTATTTTACAAAAATTGGTGTAAAAAAACGTTGACAGGTTAGACTGTTCTCCATTTATATTTTGCCCAAAAAAACAGAATAGCTAAATATACCTACTACATACCTACATACTACTATTATATTAGAATTAAATACATACAGTTAAATATTTCCCTCTTATTTTATCGTAGCAAATATTAATTTAACAAAAGTGTTATAACATTTTAGGCCAGTCGTGGCGCAGTGGCTCGAGGTGTGACTGTAAAACCAACTGGTTGTGGGTTCAATCCCCACTCGAGGAGATGAAATATTTACTTAAATTTATATTTCCATTTTTTCGCTCTGGTTTCGAGGTGAAGCGCGGCGTTGAGTTCTGCTACTCAAGACGCAATGCCTCCAAAACTCGACAGAAAGTAGGGAACAGAGTGTCTTAACACTAGGTTACCTCTGCCTACCCTGCTGTGTGCGGGATACAGGGTGAAGCTGATTTGATTTGATTTGTTATAACATTTAAAAATTTAAAACTGTTTGACATTTTTAGTCAATTTACCTTACTCAAATTCAAAACGGTAACCTAATACTTTAATAGTTCAACAAAATTAAAATGACATTTTCAAAGATAAAAAGTTTATTTTTAATTAATGGATTCACAAAAGGTGAGAAGTTAATCGTCAAAAGTTTCTCTCTGTATTAGAAAGGGGGACCTTTGGCATACAATAGAAAATTTCAGCCAATCTTATTGTGCTATCTGAGACAGTAAATGTTAATTATATATACATATACTCTATTGAGGTGCAGGAGCGCAAGCGTGTGACCATAATGCGACGGTTGTAGGTTCTATTTCTAGTCGGACAAACACATTATTATTTATTAATATTTTATATCTATGGTACCAAAACAAAAAGCGCTGCATTGAGTTTCATTCTTCACACAATGCCTCGAAATAATCGACGGAAAATGAGGAATGGAGTGTTTTAACACTAGGTTCCCTTTGCCTATCCTGTATGTGGTAGGCAAAGGGAACCTGTTACACTGTTACACTAATCACTACCGAATGTAAGGAATAATTTGAAAAATAAAGACATTATCTATCGAGTTTAATTTTCGTCTGAAATAATTATAGGATACAGTCGACAGTAACAGTATATTTTTTGTAACGTGTGTGTTCTGATTAATGCTATTCATAACTTAAACTTTGTGAAAAAGTATTATTTTCTATTTTAAAGATATTTTCGATTCAGATCTATTGGATTTGTGTCGATTATTTAATGACAAACTTAATAATTTAATTTCTAGAGGCAAAGCGCAGCGTTGTACTTCGACTTATACTTTTACTCAACACGCAATGCCTCCAGAATTCTAAAAAGGAGAATGGAGTGTTTAAACACTACGTTCCTTCTGCTTATCGTGCTGTGTGCAGGATACAGCGTGAAGCTTAAACTGATTGTAAAGAGAAAGTATGTTAAATTAATATTGAAGTGTTCCTTACCAATTCTATTGTTGCTAGCAAATTAGTCATGTCTTCACAATAGGTATGTTAAAACACTTATACGCTTTACAGTCGCAGCTCACAGCGTTACGGTACCTAATTTCAAATATATATATATATATATATATATATATATATACGTAATTAGATAAATTTTGAATTTTGAGGCCGTCCTGGCTCAAGGACACGAAGACGTGACTGTAAAGCGACGGTTGTGGGTTCGATCTTCATTCGAGGAAATTAATTATTATCTATTAATATTTTCATTTTTTCGCTCTGGCACCAATACCAAAAGCCCGACGTTGGGCTCCGCCTTTCGACACGCAATGCCTCGAAAGATTCGGCGGAAAGTGGGAAACGGAGTGTCTTTACACTAAGTTCCCTCTGCCTACACCGCTGTGTGCGGGATACAGCGTGAAGCTGATAAAAAAACTTTTAAGCTTATAGCAATCACTGCTATCGTTATCTCTTCCAAATGATAATTCCAAAGTTATCTTATCTATGTAACTTTTTACACGTGTTTGTTACCTGCCCCTACTCCTTACTCTTCCAGTCATTTAGCTGATACTTTGCTACTTGTGTTTCAATTTAATATATTTTAATTTATAATTATTTCTGAATAATTTAAAACTATAAGTAAGCCCTATATGGCGCTGCAGGTAGTGCTTCTCATGTTTATACATAATATTTATTGTGACTTTCCTTTTCCGGGTACGACAAAGGTAAAAAATTAAACATTTACTTATTTCTCTTTCATATAATATCATCAGCTTGGCGCTGTATCCCACACACGGCAGGGTAGGCAGAGGGAACCTAGTGTTAGGACACTCTGTTCCCCACTTTCTGCCGAATTCTGGAGGCATTGCGTGTTGAGTGGCAGAGCTCAACGCCGCGCTTAGCCTCGACACCAGAGCGAAGAAATGGAAATAAAAATTCATATAATATGATATGTCGAAACTAGCAAATCAAATTACAAGCCGTGCTAAATGTTTGTCTAAAAAATAAAACTAATAATGACAAAATATACGTCATTAAGATTTTTTTAAATATATTTATAAATAAACTTTCTTTTAATAATTAAACTTGAAGCTGTATTAATATCATGTGTTTTAGAAATTGCTAGTGTATAATATTATTTTATGGATTAATAAAATAATCTTCGTATATAGAAATGATGAATAAATTAATTATAATTATACTTAATTTGCAAATATTTTATAAAGATCGAGCCGAACGAACGCGGCGTTGAGTTCCGCCACTAAACTCACAATAGCTCTAGAAAGCTCCTCCGGAGAAAAATGGGCAACGGTGCGTTTTAACACTCGGGATAATAAACGGGATATAGCGTGAACCTAAAAAAAATAAATAGGGAAGTCATCTTCAAAGCTACTTTTGATAATAACAAACTAAACATTCTAGTGACATATCACGGTGCATCTCAGGTCGTAGGTACTAAGTTTAGGTAGTACTACCTACGACGTTCTCGTATCTGTAGGTTCAGGTATTTGTGACAAGGACTATCTGTAAATAACCTTTTCTCTATTAGAATTATAAACGAAATGTCCTTATAAGAAATGGTTCAACTATTTACTTTGGTTCCAAAATAGGAATGTTGGCAATTTATATTTTTTATTGAATATTTTTATAGCTTTGTTTACATGGCAGGATAGGCAGAAGGAACTTGGGAATCTAGTGTACTCTCCGTTCTTATTAAGCCACTTCAGTTCCCTATTTTCCACTGAATTTGGCACCAGAGCGAGAGAATATTACATATTTCATTTCCTCGAGTGGGAACAGATGATCGCGTTTAAAGTTCCATGCTTGTGCCCTTCGCCGCGACTGGCCTCTACGTTATTAAATGTTACTAAGGCAAACAAAAAACAATATTAGAATTCAAAACTGATACTACAAAAACATAAATAAAATATTATTTACAACAAAAAAACTGAAAATACTTCCTTTTAATAAAGAATATTCTGTGACGAATTTAAATATATATTTTTTATTTTAAATATCTTTATTTTATACCATAAATATCTTTATTTTGATTAAATAATTTTAAAAATCTTGTTCTTTCTAGCAAAACTTAGTGTGATTTAGATAACAGCTTCATAGAAGTTGTTCAGTAGCATTGACCCTAAGATGTGGTCAGGAAAGCTAATAGAATTATAATTGAAATCCTGCTTTTCCACTTTTTCATTCTAACGCCTGTCATCCAGTAAAAGTCGCGATATTTTTTTGTCTTTATAATTATATAATATCTTCAGTTTTTATAAGAATAGATGACTTAAATTTATTCTCTTTTTCTCAAATATAAATACTTCATGGTAAATATATAAATATAAAGTAAATATATAATATATAGATGTTATGGTGTCATGGAACAGGACTATGTGAATGCAGTGGTTAGGGGTTCGATATCCATATTAGAAATGGTTAATTTGAAATTATTTTTATCTTTTCGCTTTGCTATGATAAAGTACGATATTGAGTTTCGCTATTTAACATGCAGTGTCTGGAATTGATGTGGAAAGTCAATAAGGCAGAGTCTTAGGTACAAGGTTCTCTCGCTTACCATGTCACGCGGGTAACAGTATTAGTATAATCTATAATAAGATAGTAAGTTTTTTCAGAGGGAACCTAGTATTAAGACACTCCGTTCCCCAATTTCCGCCGAATTCTTTAGCGAAGAAATAAAAATATTAAATATTTAATTTCTCGGGTGGAAATCGCGTTGGACTGCGCCACGACTGGCCCCAATACTTTACGATGGTAAATATTCAATTTCCTCCATACGTTTACATATATCAAAAAATATATATATACGCAATACACACCACTAGCGAAACACCATTCAGGTACAGTAAAAGTCGACGACAACGATCAAAACGTGCGGTTGTCATAGATCACTGGATGCGACATCAGTTAGGGTTACTGTACGCGTAAACATCGTAACTTAAGTTTTCACATTACCTTTCTCTTTATTAACATAATGCATGATAACACAGCTACACCTAGAAGCGTTGACCCCTGCGCCTGCGCACTGAAGAAATCGAATTGACTTTTTTTTTGGTTCACGCTGTATCCCGCATAGCAGGATAGGCAGTATAATATGAGAATCTAGTGTTACTGTTAATACACTCCGTTCTGGTTAAGACACTTCTGTTTCCCACTTTCCGCCGAATTCTGGAGACATCGCGTATTGAGTAGCAGAACTCAAAACTACTACTACTTTGCCTTGTTACCAAAGCGAGAGAGCGAGTGGGATTCGAACCCACAACCTGTCGAGTGGCCTCACTGAATAAATTTCCAATTGCCAACTTAGATCCTGCTCTTCGTGTTCCAAGCTATACGAACGGTAGAAAGGTATAAACATTCATATGCTAATTCAATATATTGCAGTGAATACAGAATTTATGTAAGTTGTTGATGTAACATACATATTTCCATACAGTCTTACATGTATGGGCGGTATGTATGGGTAACTTATACATAACGTTTCTTGTCCAATTCGATTGATGTCATTTTATATATATTATATTCTATGAAGTGAGGCTAGTCGTGGCGCAGCGGCACGAAGTATGACCGTTAAATCGACTGGTTGTGGGTTCGATCCCAATTCGAGGAGATGAAATATTTACTTAAATTTATATTTCCATTTCTTCACTCTGGTCTTCTTGGTGTCGAGGCAAAGCGCGGCGTTGAATTCTGCCACTCAACAAGAGATGCCTCCAGAATTCGGCAGAACGTGGCGACCGAAGTGTCTCAACACTAGGTTCCCTCTGCCTACAGTGCTGTGTGCGGGATACAGCGTGAAGCTAAAGAATTCTATAAGATATTGAATATTTTATTTCGCTTACATTTTATGTTTGGTTTTAATATAATCTGGAAACTTCAATTAATTAATAGTAAGAAATTTATCAAGAAAATAAAAACTTTTTTGTTATACGCTTCTTTATAGAACCTTATTTCAGTTTTGGAAACTGTAGTTGTGTGTTAAGTGGAACTCAATGGCGCGCTTTTCCTCGATACCAAAGCGAAGAAATGAAAATAATAAATATTTTATTTCTCCAAGTGTGGATTGAACCCGCAACCTGTCGGTTTTACAGTCACTTGTGCCCCTGCGCCACTGCTGGCCTGGATATTATTATGTATATTTGATTTTATTAAAAAAAATCAAATAATTCAGCTTCACGCTGTATCCCGCACACAGCAGGGTAGGCAGAGGGAACCTAGTGTTAAGACTAGTGTTAAGAGCGAAGAAATGGAAATATACATTTAAGTAAATATTTCATCTCCTCGAGTGGGGATCGAACCCACAACCAGTTGGTTTTACAGTCACACTTTCTGCCCTTGCACCACGACTGGCCTCACTCCATAGAATATAATAGATATAAAATGACACCAATCGAATTGGATAAGAAACGTTATGTATTACATACCCATACATACATGAAGCTGGTGATAATTTGTTATATAGTCATATAACAAATTATCACCAGCTTCACGCTGTATCACGCATACACGCTGTATCAAACTGAGGGAACCTAATAACAAATTATAATATAATCATAAAATGGAAAACCACTAAGCCTTTACAAAGATATTCGCAAAAGCGAGAGTATCCACATACTACTAAGTTAATTTTCATTAAGCAATTACGAAGTTGTCAAGAGACGACATTATCTCCTTTATTTATGTCCACAGATTTTCTATCTTTAATCGCTTTCCTATCTTTATATGGGCATTCGTTGCTCATACTTTCTAATTATTATTTCTTAGATATATTATATATATATAATACATATATTTCTTAGGATATGTTAGTCGTTTTCTTTCATGGTCCATAGTATTAATATGGATATTATTAATTAATAATGTATTTAAATCTTCTGTAGTTTTCACACTGTATCGCATGTATTTTACTTTTTAAGAGAATTATGGGGTTTTTTCTGAGAACACCTTCGAGTAAGATGATAAATTTCATTCGTTGTGCTCTTTTACTATTATATAATTTTTCAGCTTTACGCTATATCCCGTATGTAACAGGGTAAGCAGAGTGAGCATAGGGTTAAGAAACTCCGCTCATCACTTTCCGCTAAATTCTGGAGGCATTGCCTTTTGATTTGTGGAGATCAACGCCGCGCTTTGCCTTGACACTGGAGTTCCTTGAGTGGGAACTGAACCTACAACCTGTCGTATTATCAGTTATGAATTTTACTAAATTGTTGTATTACATTGCTATTTTTCAGTTATCGATTTTTGGAATTCTCCATCTACATTTCTTTAGTCGGCAAAAAAATATTTGTTTATTCTCAAAACCGGATTATAATAAATAATCATAAAAATTCCGTGTTACTTTCACCAACTGCTGTCGGTTTACAGTTCCTTAGATGAAATATTTTTGTTTTCAATCGTTTGGGTGCCAAAAAATTGAATTGTATAAACGCTAACTAAGCGTGAAGTGAAAATTATAAAAAGATTGCCGAAGTCTTTGTTTTTGCTTTTTATACTATTACACAGTTAGTAATTTAGTTTTCTTTTCTTTGATACCTGATAGATACTGATCTATTATAAATTTACTTTTGTGACTAGTGGGAAACAATTTCACGTGATATAATTATATTACACGCAATGCCTCCAAAATTCAGCAGAAAGTGGGGAACGGAGTGTCTTAACACTAGTTTCCCTCTGCCTACCCTGCTGTGTGTGGGATACAGTGTGAAGCTGATTTTTTTTATATTCACATTTTTAGATTTGGGCTTTGCTCCGCTGCTATAAGCACGATTGAAGTATAAAACCTAGTGTAAACTCTTAGTTTAAGGGTTTCCTGGACTTGAAAACTTACACTTTTTCCGAATTTTCTCTCAACACCGCATTTTGTCCATTAGCGAGGAAATAAAGAAAAATGAAATTCCTTCCCCCGAATTGGAATCAAACCGACAACAGTCGCGTTTACAGTCAAAGGCGGTGCCACTGCGTCACGATAGCGTAAAATGTATATCATATGCTCATAGTGTTTTATTAAAGAAAAATAAAACACTATCAATAAGTGTTAGCTAATAATAACAAAAAAATATAAATTATAATTTAATATTAATCAAAAAATATGCCTTATAGTAATAATAAAATTTTATAGACATTCCTGAAGTCCAATTGATTTATATATAAATATATTTAAATTTTGTCCTCGATATTTCCACCTACTTATCAAGAGGTCGACTGATGTACCCCTCAGTAGAAGAATGTATCACTAAATTCACGTTCACATCGACTCACGATTCAGAATTCAATTTAAATCTTTGTACATAATCAGCTTCACGCTGTATCCCACTCATAGCAGGGTAGGCGGAGGGAACCTAGTGTTAAGACACTTCGTTCTCCACATTCCGCCGAATTTTGGAAGCATTGCGCGCTGAGGGGCGGAACTCAACGCCGCGCTTTACCACGACATCTTTGTACATAACTTGTATAAATCTTAATATTTGTGTTATTAAAATACGTAAGCTATTTTACCTTATAATAAAATTTAAATAAATATATAAAATGTAATGAAGGCCAGTCGTGGCGCAGAGGTACGAGTATGTGACTGTTAACTCGAAAAGTTGTCAGTTCGATTCCCACTCGATGAAATGAAATGTTTAATATTTTCATTTCTTCGTTTTCGTGTCGAGGAAAAGCGCGGCGTTTAGTTATGCCAATCAACACAAGACGCTTCCAGACTTCGGTGGTAAGTAGGGAGCGAAGTGTCTTAAGATTAGGCTCCCTCTGTCTACTCTGCTACATGCGGGATACAGCGTGAAGCTGAAAAAAAAGTAATAAATTTATCATAATATTGTCGATTCCAAAGTATCAAGTACCAACTTATAACTTTTGTAAACGCCTTGTAAATGACGTAGTTTAAATTTTTTTAAGTTATTATTAAATTTTATGTAGTTATGTTTATATTGTAGAAAATATATTTTAATTAATAAAAAAAAACCCTGATAGCATCTTTCCTCGTATTTCTGAATAAAATTACCTTAAAAATATCTAGTTTCGTTTTTATAATATATTAATTAATATATATACAAGATAAATGATATATTTATTTATCCTTGACATTCGTATATTGCGCTCTTTTTGAAATTCCTCAGAAGTCAGATGTTTAAACAAGATTTGCGGGTCAAATTGATTTTTTACCCTTTTATTCATTTCAATATTATAATTTTTTAAGAGGCCAGTCGTGGTGCAGGGGCACAAACTGTAACTGCGTCTGGTTGTGGGTTCGATTCCCACTCGAGGAAATGAAATATTTATTTAAATTTATATTTCCATTTCTTTGCTCTGGTGTCGAGGCTAAGCGCGGCGTCGAGTCCCACCATTCTACGCGCAT
>DWQW01006365.1:0-16423 GCA_018249695.1 Heliconius erato demophoon | reverse complement strand
AAATTGTTTGTATGTATCACTTAAAGATATGTAATTTTGTTTGTCAGAATCCAAGCAAACACGGCAAATTTTAAGCAATGTAGTATTATCCATCGTAAAATAGTGTAACAGATATATCTCACCAATATTCAAAGACTTAAAAATATTACTTTATATTAAATATTTTACATATTGCTTTAAATATATTATTTCCTTATTATTTTTATCAATATCAATAGCTTTCATATGACAGCACTTATGTCAATCGTATTTTGTAAGTGTCAAATTGATGACAATCAAAAGCAGATCATTGCCAATTACAAAAATAGTTTTAATACGTTTGAATTTTAAATCATAACCATTTTAGAATATTATTTACTCATAAAGGACTATGACTATTAGAGGGGGAGCCGAAAGCAGCCAGACTTTCGTTACGTTCTAAAATCTGAAAATTCCTGTGCATAAATATTCAATGAGGCCAGTCGTGGCGCAGCGGCATAAAATGTGAATGTAAAAACGACTGGTTGTGGGTTCGATCCCCACTCGAGGAGATGAAATATTTACTTAAATTTAAATTTTCATTTCTTCGCTCTGGTGTCGAGGCAAAGCGCGGCGTTGAGTTCTGCCACTCAACACGCAAGTCCTCTAGAATTCGGCAGAAAGTGGGGAATGGATTATGGAGTGTCTTAACACTAGGCTCCCTCTGCCTACCCTACTGTATGCGGGATACAGTGTGAAGCTGATTTGATTAATACTTTCAACACCGGTAAGTACTATTAGAGAATACGGAGTTTGGGTGTTGATTACTTTGGTATTTATTAGGCAAGTAGGGTGCAAAAAATAGTACCTTACTTTTGTAAAGTTATAAAATTCGTTTTTTATAATTTCTTGGGAATAGTATTAGAAATTATGTTTTTGACATTTTAAAAGTGTTACTCCACACTTAGGAAAGAAAGATACTTATTTAGAAAACTTATAAAAATTTTAACGTAGCGGGACTCGAACCCGCGACTCCTGGAAACCGACGAGGCGCTTTCTCATCAAGCTACGTCGAAACTTTTATTCACTTGTTACAACTTATTTATGTTGTTAGCATCTCTGTCGGGAGATTTTTTACAAATTACCGCTACCCAAATATAATTACTAAGAATTATCGTCTGGCAAGAGAGAACGAATGGCTTAGTCGTCAGAACTAAATAAGTATTCTTAATAAGTATTAGAAATGATGTTATCCATTACCAGACGCTTTGGAGGGTTTTAATCGACACCGATTTACCAACTTTTTAAAGACGAGCTCTAGGAGTGATCAGCTTGCTGTTACTTCTTGTATTGTGCCTATCACTGTGCTTTGAATAATTGTAAATATTTTAATAATTTATTCTTGTGGTACACACATCCGTAGAAAACAGCGGGACGACTTTACGCTGTTGATTTACAGTAACATGCTGAATCCTTTCACTAAGGTACGAAGAATTGAAATCTCTGAATTGAGTACTATAGACTCCATAAAAGTTAAGTTGCAATGACGTATCGTAGTCAACATAGTAAAAGCCAAAAACTCACCAAACACTACGATTTTATTCTGTGACTTTACCCAAGCGTTATATAAGGAGTACCTACTTAAGTTGGGCCACTTCAGCCTCTGTTGTAGATCTGCCCCTACTAAAAGATACTGTGCACTTTTCAAGATATTATTACGACTCAAATAAGCACATAATTGTGTTGAGTGGCAGAACTCAACGCCGCAAAAAGATGGGAGTGGATTGAGTGGAGATCGAACCCACAACCAGTCATGCTTATAGGTACACTTTGCGCCACTGCGTCACGACTGGCCTCAATTTATGTATTATTTCTTTAACTTCCGCTTTAATATAATTTTATTAATACACATAGTAGGGTATATAGATACCTTGTATTAAGACACTCCATTCTGCACATATTAAATATTTTATTCCCCCAAGTGGGAAAATATTATTAATACATTTATTACGACATTTGAAGAATCTTCTCTCAATAAATAATCAATGTTATATTTTTTTACATTCACGTCTGAGTGGATTCGTGACGTAATTAAAAAATTATAATTAAAACACATTTTTTTGAAATAAATATTTATTTTTAGTCATAATATCTTCTTATAATATATATCACTTTCATTTTATATTCCTTAGGTATTACATTTTGTGGAGCTATAACAGACTTAGTCTAGAAATTACCCATTAGTCTATAATTACTTATACCTAGGAAATAAAACAGATTCTAAAAGACTAGCTTAAATCAATGTGGACAGCGATTCTAGTAATAGTTACTATGAAGAAACTTACATATACAATCTCCATTTCATTTACATTCTCAATATATAATATTGGTAAATTATTTCTCTCAATATCAAATAATGTTCACATGATATAAATGGTAAAATATTTTTTATATCTACATTGTTTTATTATATTTTAATGAATTGTTACCATATACGAAGTTCGATCACACACTGGCTTCCAACCAACTTATCATTAACACGCTCAAAAAAGTTCTCATACTATTTCTTATCTGTGTTCAAGGTCTGTCACTAAAAGCGGCAACAAGTAATGACTTTTAAATCTTATAATTGCATTTTTTTATGTATTTATCAATTTTAAAAATATTGAATTCTTGTCTATGTATGAAAGATTCAAACGACTTTTAATCCCGTCATTGTCAGCTATTGGTTTTTCCTATATTGTCCATCTATAATAATCATTACTCATATACATACATAAATGTAAAATATAACGTAAACTTTATTATTTAAGGCACATTTTAGCGAGATACACGAAACAAAGACTTGGTCCCAAATGTAATTATTGTACTTAATGTTATGGCCCTGCATAAAATATATACAAAAATATTATTTCATTCTCAACAATAACGCTAAATAGAAAAAAAAAATGTCTTATAGAAATTATATGTATGTACAAAGTTTATATACATGACCTTTATAAGAAAAATGTTGAATTTATGTGACAGTTTATTAAAGATATTAAAATAAATGCAACAGTCGCATTCAAATATAGATTTACATTTAACCAACATTACTACAAATATTTTTGTACTTAATGTAAGTAAAACGCTAATTAAATGAATGCGAATGTAAATGATCATTTTTAATGTTCCCAACACCAAAATATTTTATTTACTAACAAAAATCCCTTAAATGTGACAGTTTAGTTTTTTTTCTTCTGGCACAACTTTACGAAACAGACGTTTATGGTTTTGACAAAAAGAAACAGATAACAAAAAAATTATAGAGAACATATCAACAAACCAAAATAATTGAATACAAAAGTGAACATTTTAGTTATAAATTTGAAAAAAAATACTAACATTACATATTACAAGCTACATTATAACAAAAAGATTTGGTTATATGATAAAAGTTCAGTCAGGCTCATCGTGAGAGCAATGTGGTAGTGGCGAAGGGGAGGACTTATACGCTCTGGGGAACAGTGAAGAATAAGTGGGTGGTGGTTCATACTCTGGAGGGGATGGCGGTTGAGTGTCGAACAATTGTTGGGAAGCTGCCGTGACTGTGACCGTGGGCGATATGTCTATACAGGATGCGGGGATGATAGGCGTGTCTGACGGCTTTGAGCGTTTGCAACAGCATTCTGTAATGGAAAATTTTTATACTTGCTTTATTTTGAAATTGAAATAGATAAATTTGGAAAAGGTCTATTAATACTCTTTGCTTTCAACTATCTTTGATATCTAACGAAATATCTACTATTAAATTACTCAATTTTTTAATTTTCAATTGAACATCTGTGACACCATACATTACGACTGTGGGTTTAATCCATCTCCCAAGATTTTTTAATATTTATGTAGAATAATTTTGGTATCCATAATTTCTTTAGACAAAAGACGACTGTTACTCGACACCCAGTTGTATTATGGAATGGAATTATTTCTATTAAATTTTTCTATTCCTACGCGATAATTCCAGGTAACTAAATACTTATGTCAAACTTCAGAAGATTTAGGAAAGATTTATGCTGCATTTATTAATATATTTGAATTATATTTTCAACTCACCCCAAGCCAAACAAAACATGAGGATGGTAGCGCACACCAGCATGCCCACCACGAGGTAGCTCCAAGGTCCGTACGGTTTCAAAGCTGCTGCGAATTCCATAAACGCGTTCTGTTTTTGTTCACCTTCTGTTATTTTCACTGGAAAAGAAAAAGATATAAATATTAAATAAACGTTTCCGTGACAAGTTAAATAAGCATGTAAAAATGAGCTAAGACCACCATTTAATATGAAAAATCCTTTGTTAATAGACTGCAACTTAAAGCTACCTCTGAAAGTGGGGCCTTTCCTGTTATTGTCTTAAATATATATTAGACTAATAGTCCTCAAAATTTCAGCTTTGCTAAAATGACGTAGGTCTAGAAGACCTAGGATCTTGGGCTATAAGTGTTGCATGTTGAGTCACTCAACGCCATGCTTTCGCTCGACATCAAACCGAAGAATTGAAAATGATAAATATTTGATTTCCTCGAGTGGGAATCGAACAAACAAACTGTCGTGTTTACAGACACACGCTCGTCCCCCTGGGTCACGACTGGCCCAAAAAAAATACTTAGGTCTACTTATTCTAATAATGGACAACAAAAAGTTTAAAACTATTATGTTTCAAAATGTCCATTCATCACTTACTTATAACAGAAGGCTTCGTGACACCATCAGGCTGGTCAAGGCCCAGCAGTTCCTGGTTCCTCGCGGCAAACCTCCTCAGCATCTCCAGGAGTGGGGAGTCGCGTCTATGGGAACAGGCGCTGGGGTCCTCGTCTTCACCGCCCGGGCAATGACGGATGCCATCACAAACTAGGTATGAGGCTATACAAAGGCTTGTCAGGCCACATGTGAATTGGGAGTCGTTGTTGCATACTGAACCTGTGAAATATCAAATAATATCTAAGTGTTATTATGAATCTATGCAGGTTGTATATAAACGAATAAACTTAATTAATTTGCTTCAATGATGACTTTGAATGGGCGTTAAAAGTGAAATGTTTATTATTTATGACAATACTTTCATATCGTGAATAATTTCTCGAGTAAACAAATAAGAAAGAAATATTTATATGAGCATAAAAACTTTTTATTAGTATACAGTCAAAAAAAATCTACATTTAAAAACATAAAAATATTAAAGGTAGCACGATTTGAACTCGCGTCTGTTAGAAGCAAACGCATAACCATATCCTATCCTTAATGTGTGAAGGACAATTTAAAAATGTAATAAAATATATAGATATCAAATGTATTATATTGTTCAGGTTCTTAGAATAATTCTTTATCAATTTTGTAACAATTTTAAAATTCGTTGATCAAGTACTAAATATACGAAATATATGAAGGATAGTCTATGGGAGAATGTTACAATAATTATAAAATCGTATAAAAGAAGATGGTGTAATTAAATTTGAACAATTTTAATGAACACTTCATCATAGTGCACTGGTGGCATTACAGTAATGTTTATAATCTTTCACATACTTAAATTGCGAAAATAGGGTGAGAAGTAAATTACTTAAGAGTATGTGAATTTGGCCATGAACTGCCTTTTAGCATCTCGAAAAAAATTGAGTAATCTTCGAATAAAAATTGAGTACTATTAATATTGAGTATATTTTACAAAAGTCTAAATTTTTTAACAATATTTAGGTTTTTGGTATAGTTTATTATTATTGTTTATGAATCATCTATTCTATTAATACAAAAATATGAGAAAATCAATAATTTCCTTCTAATATCTAAAAAAACTGATATTTTTTTTTGTTTCAATCAATATAAAAATTTCTTTATCTTAAAATCAAATAGAAAAAAATCTACATGAACTTGAATGGTAACTCACCACTATTAACAGCTGTGACGACCAATCTCAATTTCTCAGTATGATGGTAAGGTGTGGTTGGTGGATTCCAGACTATACGAATTTTTGGTGGTAGCAACTTGGTTCCAGCCCGAGCTGCCACCGCCGCCGCGTTGCCGCCGCATAAAGACAGCCTCCATATCGGCGACTTGGACTCACCGATGTACTGTAAATTAAATTAAAATTGTTTAAGAAACTAAGCATGGGCGTAATTAGAGATACTTTATGGGGAGCCTAGACTTTTGCTTTGCACCGTTTATGTTCGTGTAGATGTGTTTTTTTTTTCAATTTTTCGGGGTTTTTTTTGTTTTTTTTCCCTCTTCCTACTCCCATGAAACTAATATTTAACGCAAATTAATAAATTGGGTTTCAGGTACAGTCACAGCCAAAGATACAGTCAAAGTTAATATTAGCTCCCGGTGGGTAAGGAACATAGTGTTAAGACACTCCGTTCGAAATGCGATTTTGTCTCGTTACCAGAGCGAGGCAACGAACATAATCCACTCCCCCGAATGGATGTCAAACCCACCGTTTACAGTCACCAAATCGAACATAATAAAATAAAATGAAAACAATATCTAATATTAACAATAGATAAATATAAAATAATAATAATAATAAACTAAAATAATAATAATAACTATTAGTCTTATTAAGATTTATAGGCTACTAACTATTAAATGTATGTAAATAATAATAAAAGTTATTGACTTCCCTTTAATGATTGTAATATTGTAAAAAGACGTAATATGTATGAATAACGATGGTTTTGCGGTTGGTTATTATTAATTTCCCACAAACAAACGTGTCTGTTGCTAAGTGAGCAATGAGGATAATGTATGAGTCATGAATTAGTTTTTTTGCAGCTTCACGCTTTTTGTCGCATAGCAGTGTGTGGAACCTTGTCTTGAGACACTCCGTTATACATCTTTCAGCAAATTTTCGAGACGTTGCTTTTTTAGTGGCGGAACTCAACGCCGCCGTCTACCAGATCTGAGATCTGGAGAAATAAAAATAAATTAAATCATTCCCCCAGTCCTCAGGAGAGACGTAGTAACGCCTCAATAATAAATTCATATTTAATAAATGAAAACGATAAGCTTAAAACTAGATATAATATATTTTGTCGATATTTATTATGACATGCTTCCAATTTTTTTATGCCAAAAAACAAGCCAAACGAGCGTACGGTTCACCTATGTGATCACCGCCACCCACGGCCCCGTGTGACACCAAACGAGCTACAGGTGCGTTGCCGGCCTTCAAATATATTTAGCTTCACGCTGTATCCCGCACACACCAGGGTAGACAGAGGGAACCTAGTGTTAAGACACTCCGTTCCCCACTTCCTCCCAAATTCTGGAGGCATTGCATGTTGAGTGGCGGAACTAAACGCCGCGCTTCGCCTCGACACCAGAGTAAAGAAATAAAAATATTAATTCAAATTTATATTTAAATACATTCCATAATATCAAAACGCTTCTCGAAAGTACGACTCGTGTATATTGATGAATCAATTTTAAAATGGATGTTTTAATCAATTTACATAATTAGTTGCGGTAATAAAATGGAATTAGCGAACGAACTTGAATGCCGTCGGATGATATAAAAACTGCAATCGTATTGAAATTTGGGGCCCGATTATTATATTTATTTTACCAAAGTTTTATTTGGCGTTCAATTATGAAAGAGTTTGACTGTAAATCTCTTGCTTGTGGGTTCGATTCTGCTGATTCCATTCGGCTGAACTATTATAATTAAATTTGAAAAAGCACGGCGTTGAGTTCCACCACTCAACACGTAATGAGCAATCTAATGGAGTATCTTAACGCTAGGTTTCCTCTGTGGGCACTGCCATGCCGAAAAGGTATAAAGCTGTTTTTTCGTTACATAATACAGTACACTTGCCATCATAGCATAATTGGGACATCCCTGACTGAATATTTAATAGCGAATTCGAATCCTGTGAGGGGCAAACTTAAGCTTATTATTTTTCACCAGCCAAGCCAATAAGTGATAGTTAAACAAAAGATTATTTTTTATAAATTCTCTAATGTAAAGCCTGAAAAAAAACCATCGTGCCTGAAAAAAAACGATCGACCTTGAATTTAATATATGTAAATATATTCACATATACACCTGTACATAATATTACGTACACATCCAAAAGATCTGCATATTGATTTGATGGAAGGAACTAGACGCCTGGAGCACATTTAACACCAATTAACCCTAGTGTTCATGAAACTCAATTAAACACGGCTGCCTGCATCAATGTATCAATTTATTGCCATCTCGGTAACAACTATACGTTGTTCTTAATGATAGGCAAATTTTTCATACTGACATTTGCTGAGCACTGGTTGGATGCATGATAATTTTTTTAAGGATCTGATGACCTGGAATGGTCTTTACAGTATCATTGGGTGGGGAGCGGTGAGAGTACCTTGCCTCTCAAGAAATACAAGCACTGATGAACGTTCATGAAAGGGACAGCAATAGCAGATGGATACCCTTCGGACGCTAATCAGGAGAGTGTTCAAGAGTTGGGACGGGAAAACCGAGAATGGTGAGAGACTGAGGAATAAAACTTGTGTATATATTGGGCAATTGCAAAGTTTATTAGGTCTTTGGGGTCCAGGAGGACGCTGCGAGGGATTGTAAGAGCGGGTGCGGATGATGAGCGTACTTACACGCTTCGATCATGAGAGGATTGGAATGGGAATCTGCGCGCTCGTAGTAGCGCTTGGACTTTGCAGAATTCTAAGAGTTAACTTCTAACAATGTTGTAGCACCATCTTTTATTTTATTTTATTAAAGAAGAATAATGTATTAATATTAAAATCCCTCCGAGAAGGATTTGTATCCCCTATAACCATTTCAACCAACAAGACAAGTCCCAACTCAGCCACGGCAGCGTCAGTAATTACATATGTAGGTAGTGTATTATATTAATTCGTACCTGTATACTAATAGATTACATTACTTTAATCTTAGTTTTTATTCAATACCCAAAAGAAAAAAAAACTATAATAAAAACTGTGAATATTTTGTTCATATTTCTTCGGATTTCAATTATATTTTTGTTAGTTTTTTATTCGTTATTGTACAAAATAATATTATGTAGTCGTCGTAGAGGTTACTTGAATTGACAAAAAATGTAGATTATATATTTTGCGCGTGTAAGGACGTATCTAAATTGATATTTAAGGTTAATGACACTGACAATAAGAAGACTATAAAATAAAATAAATTAAACTAAACTACAAAATAATTGATTTTAAGAAATTTTAATTTATAATTTAACTTTATAACTTTTAAATAAGACATTTATACAAACTATAAATCAAGTGCTTACTGCGATAGTTATAGATGTTTTATAGAACAGAATATATTAACACTAGGTTTCCCCTGCCTGCATTGTTATATGCGGGATACAACGTGAAGTTATTGCTATTTATTTAAAAAAAATACTTACCACAAGCAATTTACAAGCGTCCGTGGAATTTGAACTGGTAACCGACGGGGTCTCATCCGGGGCCGTGTCCTGCGCGTGCGCACTCCTCATGCTCCACTTGCGTGATAGGGCTCCAGCGGTCGGCGCCTGCATGTCGGTGACGCCGCGCTCCCATTCTGATAGATTCTCCTGGAATTAATGGATTTTGGTTAATTTTAATTATTTTTTTTATTAAACAGAACAGTTACTATTTGCTATAATAGAAAGTGAAGAATAATTTATTTATTTTAAACATTTTTAAAGTGTAATCCACACTTAGAACGTATGGCTCAGTGGTCAGAGCGCCTGGTCGGTTTCCAGGAGGCGCGGGTTCGAGTCCCGCTACGTTCAAATATTTATACGTTATCTAAATAAGTAATTTATTTATTACAACTTCAATAAAAAGGGATATTCCTTTTAGTTATATATTGTGCTAATGTTGTTGTGCTATGTAATTCATAACTTTGTTGAAATATTGCACAAGTTTATTATGCAGAAAAAAATTAAGAAAAAAAAAATATGTTGTGTTTTTATTAGGTTTAATAGTGGCTGCCTTTAATAATGCTTTAATAATGGCTGAGAGCTTCTACGTTAGGGCGTTGTTCAAAAAAATCTTTTTGTTAATAAGAAATCATTTTGATTTATAACTCGTTTTCAACTCCGTTCAGTGTCATTAATTCACGTGCGAGGAAATATCTAGAATGTATTGCAAAAACATGTTTCTAAAATAATAAGACGAAATTTGGACGAAACCTATTTAAATGCAAATACACTACACATTCATTAGGTATTTTAAAATGTAACAAGTAGGTGTATAGAGTTCAAAAAGTTGAAGATTTTATATATATATATATATATATATATATATATATATATATATATATATATATATATATATATATATATATATATGTATATTCAAGTTTTTGAAGGTTAAACTATATACACCTACTTGTTACATTTTAAATACACAGTTACATATATATATATATATAAAAAATCAGCGCAACGCTGTATCCCGCACATAGCGGGGTAGGCAGAGGGAACCTAGTGTTAAGACACTCTGTTTCGCACTTTCCGAAGATTTTTTTTCGAGGCATTGTATAGTTACGATGGTACGAATTTTGTTTCTTGATAATATAAAATTGTTACTTACTTAATAATCGATATTTGATATACATATATGTATTTATTTTTTATATAAAATCAGGTTAAAATATAATATGCTACCTAAAAGCTATGCATTCTATATAAAGTATATTAATAGGTTTTTTTTTCTAGTGATTTTGGTAATTTAAAACTTCTATTTTCTACCGTGCCGTATTTTGCAGATATTTATTTTAATTTAGCGAATAACTACTGAGACGTCGGACTTCTCATAAAGGAAATAATTCTTCTGATTGAAACGCGAAGGTTAGAACTTATCTTGAAATTTTTACCAATTATCCTAGATTAATAGATTTGTGTCTTGTCTGATTTCGTTTGATAAATATATATTGGTTAATTGGAATATTTATATATTATGTTCAAATAAAATACAACAATATAGTAAAAATAAAATTTAAATGATGACTTTGAATCCTATTATTATTAGTATTAGGTATACATTTTTATTTTAAGTTCTTAGTCTGAGGTCAACTCTATGAGTCTACTGTTTTATCGCTCGATCGTTAGCTAAACCATTTTAAATAGTTTAATTTAAAATAATGTTTCCTCATTTTAGCATATTTAAGAAACAATACGTTCCTTATTGAAACTGAATTCTTCACGCCTACTGACGCACGAGCCCTACAAATTGTTAACATACACAAGTTATCCGAATATCGAAGCGCAAGCTAAATATGAATTCTGTACGTTCCTAGAATAACAATGTAAGACGTAATAATGCGCGTTTATAATAATAAATTGTATTAAAAAAATAACTAACAAATATTTCATAAAAAAATAACTAACAAATATTTCATAAACAAATAATAATAATGAAAATGATTTTTAAAAGGTTTGTAGCTATTGTTGTACACTTTATGACGAATTTGAGTGGTAGTTGAATTGAAGTTTGTGTTGCCAAATCTAGAAAAAAAATCTAAAAATATCAACAGAACAGAAATTTGGAATATGATTTTTGATTAGATCAAAAAAATTGTTGATGATATAATATGTAAATAAATAAATAATATTTTACTTTTATATAAATTAGTAAACAAACATAAGAAAAAAAACATCATAAAAAATATATCTTTCGTTGTATCGAGCAAGACCTTCGATTGTTACACGTACTGTTTACTTAATAAGTATACTTTGTGATTTGCGTAAGATTTTGACAACAAAGAGTTCAATATGAATTATGAATTCCCTTGTTATTTTTTTGTTCTGGCAACACTATATTTATGACACCCTCAAAATAGATCTGACTGTACACTATAAAATAAATATGGATTGTAATCATAAAGGGGAATTTATATTACATAATATTATAGGTAATTCCCCCCTTGTTTAAGTAAGGTGTGATATAACCGCGTGATGTCCATGGAAAGCTAATGAAGAATTATTTTTATACTCAAAGCAGATTTTGACCTGCAATGCTGCAGGTGTGACCGCCTGGGCACATGTTAAGTGCCCGAGGTGAGTTTGGCTTCAGAACATTGGATTACAGAAAAGCAATTAATATGTTTAGTAATAAGTTAGCCTATAGGATCGATAAAGGAATCATTCAAAACCAAAAAAAATCTATTCAAACCATTAGTTTCATACATGAACGCTTTGAAATATCAATTACTGTTCAATTTTATAAGGTTAGTACATGAGTATAGCTTCTTTATATTCAATTCAAAACATAAAAGTTAAAACATACTAAATCCAAGGCAAGGTGATGAAACTGATATGCCATCAAAAAGCCAAATGATTCGGATCATCATAAGTGTAAGAATAAAAAAAAAGAAAAACATTCACTTATATGTCGTGAAGCGGAAAAGGTCGTTTGAGTAATTAAATGTGCATACTAAACCTATTTTATTTTTATTACTTACTAACTTGTCCTTGGTTTAAATTTTGTTGTTGAGTTATTTATATATATATAAAAAATAGTTTTAAAATTTTAAATAACATTTTCTTTTTAACATTCGTTAATCATCTTATAGAAATTAACTAGCTTTCTTAATTTCTCTAATAATTCACACATTGCAAAGTGATAAGCCTCTTATTTTCCATCGTCTCAGATCTGTTGCCTATCCAAATATCCCATATGAAAAAGATAGACGAAAAGTAGAAGCTTTCATTCAAAAATTCTTTTCTCGAACTGGAAATCAAACCAATAACTATCGCCTCAAAACAAAAAAAAAATGCCTTCTTATATGCACAATATTTAATATATGAAACATCTAAACGCTATTATATTACATACGAGCCTAAGCGTATTTAATAAACAGAGCGCTAATATGAAATTGGCAGTTTGAATTCTGAAACAATGAAATGAGAGCACCGACTGGATTGCATAATAATGTAACATTGCAACAGTGTGCACTACCTAGGTACAAAGTAGAGTGCTATAGATGTATAGCCTGGATGTTTCTGCCTGAAAACGATCGTGGATTAGGATTTATTACTTATTTAGCTTTACGCTGTATCCCTTGCAGGGTAGTCAGGGAGAACGGGGCGCCAAACGCTACGGTCTCTACATACCTCTTTCGCCTCGTCCACTGCCACCAACTTCTACATAACATGCTTTTTACGTGACCTTTCTTCGGTATCTTTGATGTTTATTCCTAACTCTCTTACACTTACTTTTCCTTCACAAATCTTTTCCCATTCTTTCATCACTCGTTCTTTCTTTCCACGTGCCCAAAAAAACTGACCACGTTCTTCTTCATTCTCGCCGTGACAACCTCGCCAGTATCTTCCATTTTGTGTATCTCTTCATTGCAGATTCTTTTACTTTAATTCCTACGTTTCGTAATATAAAAGACATTTCACTGTATAAAACTGATATTTAGATTTACTAACTGCATAAATTACTTATTTAAAACAGACAAAACATACCAGCTTTATTTTTCTCTCGCAACACAAGGTAGTAAGTAGTCAGACTGAGCTATTTACAATTTAGTCCACCAGAACATAGAAAAGAAAACTTAATTAAGTCCTCCCAAGTGGGCACCAAATCATTCCCACGTTTTCTCCCGAAAAAATGTCAAACCCACAACCTTCACATTTCTATTCGCTAAGTTACAATGACCTCTGATCATTCATTACTTAGTCTCATTAGGTCCCAGGGATTTGTCGGAATACCACATGTTTGTTATCTTAAACAGTAATCAACGTATATAAATCAGCTTCACGCTGTATCCCGCACACAGCAGGGTAGTCAGAGGGAACCTAGTGTTAAGACACTCCGTTCCCCACTTTCTGCCAAATTCTGGAGACATTACGTGTTGAGTGGCAGAACTCAAGGCCGCGCTTGTCCTCGACACCAGAGCGAAGAAATAAATTTAAGTAAATATTTCATCTCCTCGGGGATCGAACCCACAACCAGTCGGTTTTACAGTCACACTTTGTGCCCCTGTGCCACTACTTACTGGCCTCATCTTAAACAGTAATCAATCATATATTATTTTCTTATATTAGATCATTAGGCAGGACCTAGTTAATCTAGGTTAGCAGAAGGCGACTGCAAGGTTCAACTTAAACAACGCACAATAGCTAGCCTTGTGCAATCACGTCATTCCAAGTTCCGTTGGAAATCATGTAATGTATTTACTTTGGATTTTAAATTTCTTTGAAAATATGTTTTGCAACCTTTTAAAGTTTTTTTTTATAGCGTTACTCAGTATTCCGCACACACTTGGTAGACAGAGGGAACCTAATGTTAAGACACTCCGTTTATCCGTTGGAGGCATTGCGTGTTGATTGGCGGAACTCGACGCCGCGTAAGAAAGTGGTCTAATACATTTTTTTTGGCTATCTATATTAGTTACTTATTGCTTTAAGTTAATATCATGATTTCTCTCGAATTAATAATACAAAAAATACTAACTTTTCTAATTATAATTACAATCATTGCGTGCAAATGGTGATTGTTATTTAAAAATCATAACTGCATAGTTGATTAATGTAATAAATTTATATTAAATATTTTTTTATTATTCAATATAAATACATAAATAAAAGGTAAAGTGGCCAGGAAGCGCAACGGTAGTGGGTTCGACTTTTTGTATCTGTCTTTGCACCAGGTTCCCTCTACCTACCCTGTTATATGCCGGAAGCAGTGTGAAAAAAAAGGTTCCTTGTCCAAAAACACACAAATATTAAAAATTACATATAATATTAAAATAATAAAAATACTAACACCAGTTGGAAAGTAAACATTGACTGAAACTTTTCATTCATTATAATGAATATTGTTCTAAATTAATGTCTTTATTCTGCCAACTTATAATAGGAGTCAAAACAAACGTAATTATCACATTTTTATGAACGAACAAACGTATTTTTGTAAATATTAATATAAGTTTATTTGTGTAATTAAAGTTGCTATACAATATAATTTTAAATCGCTAAGTATATTTACTTGATTTTGACTCGTCGTAATCACTTATTGTTTTAAAAAAATAAATTTAAATATACGCTTCAGATTATTTAATAATATTGTAATAATTGTTTTTCATTCAAATACTAAATAAAATAAAATATACATTTAAATAAAAATAGAATTCGTTGAGTTCTACCACTCAATACCCAATATCTTGAATTAGGGCGGAAAGACGGTAACAGAGTGTCTTAATACTATGTATTACTTTTTTTTAACTTCACGCTGTATCCCGCACATAACATGATATGCAGAGGAGATTTTGTAACCTAGTGTTTAAACTCTCCGTACGCCATTAAAACTTCCGTTCCACATTTTCCCAATAATTTCTGAATGCATTGCGTGTAGTGTCGGAACTCAACGCTTTTTCTCATTACCAGAACGAGGAAATGAAAATATTAAATATTTCATTCCTTTACGTTTACTATTGTATATATTTTTTTTCAAATTAAAATAAATATTTAATTACGACATGTCACGTCAAAAAAATATGTCTCGTCAATATAATATAGCTGTTTTGCATTACAACAAAACAGTTATTATGTGTATGAAGAAACACACAGCGTTGATTGAAGAAGCAGTCTCTTAATTTTGCCTTTATGTTCAAATAATTTGTGCAACTTACCGAATAATCCTCGATATACTTTCCTCTTTCACTTCTGCAGTGACGTACGTCATCTATTATCTGTGGCGACGTGCTGTCATCTGTCACTCATAGAAGTCTTCATAACTCACCAGCAAGAACCTTGCTGCAACGCTGTGTGTTTCTTCATACACATAATAACTGTTTTGTTGTAATGCAAAACAGCTATATTATGTTACTTCGAAACACACAGCGTTGATTGAAGACCTGTTTGTTTACTGCTGGTGAAAGAGAATGAATCTAGTCTAAGGATGCAGACGCTATGTGATCTTCAAATAAAAATAAAAAGTTATTTTAACATGACAGTTTTATTTAGAAAAATAGAAATGTTTAATCATTAATTCTTTAGTAACACTACTTAATATAATCAAATCTCACTTTGTCTAATTCTTTATAACATTAAACATTAACAATGTTTCTCCAATATTCAAAAAATATAAAAACTCAACAATCACAATTTCTTTGCAACAATTTACACTAACAAATGAAAATAATATTTTTAATATTTTACTCTTCTTATTAATTACACTTAAATATATATATATATATGTATTCTCTTTATTTATTTATTATTATTTCTTTATCTATTAATCTTATTCTTATTATTATTATTTGCTTTTTTTTTTTTTTTTAAAGAATCAATATATAGAGTAACATTAATGAGATCAATCTTGAATGGTCATCTAAATCGACTAGCATGACATCTATCTAATAAACTTACTAATTAGTATTAATTTATGGGTTCATTATACATCACAAAAATTATCACACAATAAATCTTCCTTAACCGTATCAGTCTTCTTCTT
>DWQW01006364.1:0-16425 GCA_018249695.1 Heliconius erato demophoon | reverse complement strand
TAACATCCTTGTTTTGTTGTGAATAATGCCTTATGACATCAGTTTCGTAACAAATATTATCAGTATTGTTACTCATCAGTTACGTTACGAATTCGAAAATGTACACTTTTCTGAGTATGACCCATATGCGGCATACAACGTGAAGCAAAAAAATCTTTTACAGTTATATATCCGCATCATAAAAGGACGCACCTATAAACAGCGAACCGACATCAGTTCAAGTGCAGGTTGATAAACATTTTGAACCGGATTACGTGAATTATTCATATTCTCGTTGTATTCGTTTGCATCGAGTGTTAGGAAATACGATTTATGAATTTTAATTCTAATTAATGAGAAACCTTCGAATGTGTCAATTTGTGAATAAAATTTTATAAAAATACAGTTTTTTGTTATAAAATAAAATGGTTTTCGATAAAATGTATTTTTTCTGATCTGTGTTTGAAAAATAAATATATATAAGGTAATGATGATTTTTGTTGTTTTCTTTATTGACGTATTATTTGGCGCCATCGCGACTTAATTGACAGATATAAAGGATTAGTGACGTGCTTAACTGAACTTGGGAATAGCGGTTATAATTGTCATCTCTATATATAATAAGACAGTAAAAATATTTTGTCTGTACATTTAGTAATTTTGACTGAAATGGATAGAGGGACACTTAAAAAGAATAATAGAAAACAAAAAGATTTTTTTTGAATTTCTTGTCTGTCTGTCGACATATTTTTGTCCACATTTTTCTCTGAAAGTACTGAACCGATTTACTTGAAAATTCATCAATTGCTTTGTTTTAACTCAACTTAACTACTTAAGTTTAGTTCATCAAAATCGGTTCATTAAAAAAAAAGTTATCGTCATTTGAAAGAAGTCGTAATTAATTCAACACAGAGATAAAGAACGATCTTGAAGGAAATATAAAGTAAATACAAAGATTATTTGGTTGATTCGTTCATACAATATATATGTAACTAATTTAAAAACTGTACAGGAGTTAATATGCAATTATTACTGTTATTTTACAAAGAATATTATGAATCCTTCAAATCAATAATTTAACATTTAAGGCTGTTTCTGAATGGGTAAATTAAATTATTCACTGACATCAGCACATCAGTCACGTGTTTCCCTCCTGCCCAATAGATCTTTCAAGACTGATATTAAGGCGCTGCATACGTCTTTCTATTTTTGCGGGTGAGTGTTTTTCCTTTGTCTTCTGCTTCTGCCATCTTTCGTTAAAGTTCGTGAGAGTAGTAAGTGGATTTTCTATATGGATACCAGAATGCTTAAGTTTAAAGTAGTTAAGGTCTTCGCTTTTGTCTTCATATACTAAAACTTTGTGCTTTTCTGAGGCATTTATGCATCCCCAGTCAGTCTACAACCTCGGCTCTGTTGTAGTTGACCACCATAGCATAATAGATACCGTATTTCTAACATTATTACGAAGAAAATATATACATATTTTTAAAGTAACCACCATCAAAATTTCATATTCCCTGATCGTACTTACCAGTCTTGAGTGCATACGCAGATAATCATTCCGGTTTTATAAAATACAAAATATTTTACAATTTGCTTCAAGCAAATGGTGACATTTCTTTGATATTAGATCAAGGATGATATTATAAAGGTTTTATTTATTTGTTTACATTAAAAAAATGTTGCCTTTAATAAAAATGTTTAAATAACTAATAAATAGTACATATGTGCTTATAATATGAATAAAAATAAAAACATGATCAAAGGTCCAGCAAATGTCTTCGATTACATTTTAGCAAAAAATATAATAGGCCAGAAAATATTGAGGCCAGTCGTGGCGCAGCGGCACGAAGTGTGACTGTAAAATCTTTTTATATTTCCATTTCTTCGCTCTGGTGTCGAGGCTAATACGCGGCGTTGAGTTCTGCCACTCAACACGTAATGCCTCTAAAATTCGGTAGAAAGTGGGGAACGGAGTGTCTTACCACTAGGTTCCCTCTGCGTACCCTGTTGCGTGCGGGATACAGCGTGAAGCTGATTATTATTATTATAAGAAAGTATGAATATCCAGAGTGCCATGACGGGGTTCTGTTTCTATATAAGATATTATTATTTTATTATCTATTCATTATAAAGGCCTCAGTTATATATATAAAATAAAATATATTATAACAGTCCAATATTCAAGTACCGTTTTTCTGCATATTATTGTGAAAAACCCCACATTTAAGCCTGACCTTGTATTGCCGTTGTATCGCATTAAGAACTTGTTTAATTATTATAGCTACATCTATTCATATAAATAGCATTCGCTAATGTCTACGTTAAGATAAATATTTACCAAAAAAAAGAACCAAATGAAGAAGATAAATACTAGGTTCTTTTTGCTGAGACCGGTGGTGGCGCAGAGGCACAAAGTGTGACTGTAAAATCGTCTGGTTGTGGGTTCGATCCCAACTCGAGGAAGTGCAATATTAATTTTCATTTCTTTCCTCTGGCGTCGAGGCAAAGCGCGGCGTTGAGTTGCGCCACTCAATGCCTCCAGAATTCACCGGAAAGTGGGGAACGGAGTGTCTTAACAACAGGTTCCCTCTGCCTACCCTGCCGTGTGCGGGATACAGCGCGAAGCTGATTTTTTTTTCTCTTTGCTTACCTTGCCAAATGGAAACTTGCGTGGAACTATAATGTAAATCATGAATTACCTACTTACATGATTTTTATTATTCCTATTTTTTAATTATTTTCTAATAAAGAGCATCTATGCACGCATGGTCCATTCGAGTCTGTACATTTTTTTATAACAAAGTACACCGCCAGTTATGCCTTTACAACTAATTAAAACTGAACAAAGATGAAATGAAGGTGGCGGGTAATGCAGAGAATTGCGCTTATTATAACTGATTATCTATTAATATATAAAAATATTCTTTAACTATAATACATACATAGTGTTTTTTGTCATCACCACTTTAAATGAGACCACAGTTTAAACTATTCTATAATAACCTAATACAATTAAAACATAAGATTTTTTTCCAAAAATAATATAATAAAATAATCATTGTAAAATAAAATGCCATGCGCTTAAGCCACACACTCCTCATTCACGTAATCGAGTCGTAGGTAATGGCTGCGATGTTGCATTATGTAGAAAAGAACGAGAGATATCCCTTCCTCGTTGTATTTTTAGTATGCTTTTTGAGAGTGAAAAGGGCCAGATCGGCAACGCTTAGTAGTATTTGTTAGTAGTATGTGTTTACATTATTGGTATCTATGAGTAACAGCGTCACTCGAAATACAGGTATGGATAAATATCGTGAAATAAAAAGAAAATCCTACATCTAAACTGCAGAGGTATCTTCATTAATGATTTTAGGTATGGATTTGGAATATTTTACCTTATATACTGCTCCCGTAAAATGAGCGCAGACGCTTCCACCCTGTATAGAGCTTCTAGGTAGAAAAAAAAATATAGACCGGATTTGGAATCAACGGAAACAGCGAGCACAACACGCACCACAGATTTATATAGATACCGTCATAATGGCAGAGTTACCTGAACAGCTAACTAAGATGCTGCATATGAGCATGTCATACCGAGTCCAATATATTATGTGGACGGCATCCCTCTCGAAATTGTATACACGTACGAAGGTAGAAACATGTTTAACACAAAACAGAGAGAGGCTTCTATTTGTTAAAGCAGCATTTGGTAAGCTGCGTCATATCTTCTCGTCGCCTACTCCACAATGTGTTTTAATCATTGTGTCACACCTAACCTTAGTGTCCACATTTCAGTTTAAAGTCGTCCTAAGTAATAATCTGTGCTCAATGTTCCTTTGAAGGATCAGATATGAGGTTATTAGGAAAAGAACCGGAGCCACGCCACTGAACCGGAGAATTATTACGTTGAAGTGGCAGTGAGCTGGAGTCGTCTGATGAAAAACCGATAGCCGTTGAGTAGGACGCCCTTCAGCTCGATGGAGCGACTAGCGACTACCTGAAGAAGATAATTTTGCTGGCTTTCAATTGCTGGGATTGCCGTTTTTATTTGTTTTTCGTTTTTATATCAAGTGGAAAAAAAAGAAAACTAATTATTTATTCGTCATAAATACCTTATATATAAATGCAAGTATTTTATTCATCATGCAAGTATTTACACATTTTCTTAGGAGCCAAAAAAAACCGCTTTAATTAAAATATTTTATTAAAATTAACTTAAAATTAAATAGTGAGACTTGCTCAAAGTTGGAGACAAGAATATTTTTATTTATTGCTTATAATTTTAATGTTAATTAAATCAATGGGTGAAAAATGTTGTGATGGTTCATATAACTTATTATTACAATTCTAAGATGTCTATGCTAAGTAAGAGAAGCCTTGGTCAGCGATTCCTGGTTTGTGTATGAACAAGTGTTTTTTTTTTAATAAAAACAAAATTGCATTTTTTTTATTTTTTCAGTTTACAAAATGTTGTTTGTGCCCTTTTTACGTAAGACGGTACTATATCGCTCGTTTGGTGCAACAACGACGTATTTGCACTTTAAGCTACGATAAGAGACGCAATCAAAGTATACAAAGTAAAAAGTGTTTCTACATACATTGATTTATTTTTTAAACTGCAGTTTCTCCAAATGAGCAAGTTATAAATACATATTTATGCAAGATGTCGAAGCCACGAACACTGCGGATACTGCGCAATAAACTTTTCACTGTGCTACGATATCATATCTTAATATATGAAATACTATAATTAAATTGTTGTGTAGCTAAAGGTGAACCATCAACTATTTTTATTATAAATCTTTGCTTATAATTCAATACTTAAAAATAAATTTTGTTCATACTTAATTGCTTATAAATAAGCATATATTAAAATTTTAGTTGGATATTTAATAAAATATTACAGTTTATTTTATGATCAAACAGTACCTGAAACATATTTTAAGTTGAAGCCGTCGTGGTACATTTCTTTAGGGACGAGATACTCTCGCCCTTCCCCGCCGTACTGTAAAGACCATCCCAAGTCAAGAGCAATAAAATCCATTCGAAAAAAAAAGAAAAAAGTTTATTATGACAGTCTGAGTATTAACATGACTGTTGTGGTTCAACTCTCATTCGGAAGAATAATTTATTTTCATTTCTAGCTGCAACTAGCTTCTCTCTAAATACCATGTAGTGTTAGGACACTCCGTTCTCCACTATACACGCAACTATGGATCAATTGCGTGGTGAGTGTTGAAAATCTACGTTGCGCTTTGTCTCGTTACATAGAACGACAAAATGAAATTATTATTATTTTATTTCTTCAAATGGGAATCGAAATCACAACCTGTTGCGTTTTTATTCGCACGCTTATATCCCTGCGCCACGACTGGCCTCCTCTCGTCTCGAAAACGCACAAAGATTGAGCACGTAGGAAGGAAACAGAACGCCTAACAAATGGTAAGATCCTCTCTGCCATATTTGGGGTACAGTTTGAGGCCAAAAAAGTATACATTAAAGATTTTGCTATATTTTGTTTTATCATCATCATCATCGACAGCCGTCAATCATCCACTGTTGGATATAGGCCTTTCCCAATTCTTGCCACCACACTCGATCTTCAGCTCTTCGGATTTGTTTGTTCTATTTTGTTTATTTATGTTCAAATTATGTGTATGCTGTCATAGCGCGAAGGTTGTGGGTTCGATCCCCACTCAGCCGAATTTAAGACAAAGATATAATGAAAAGACAAAACGCAATATTAAATTTCGACCGAAAACGAGGTGTCTTGATAGCAGGTTGGTGAAGATAAAAAAAATACGTATAATAAATTTTACACTTATTTTTTTAGTTTCATGATATATCGTTGCTTCGGAGCTGATAGAATAGGTACGCCGAGGTATCCTGGGAACTGTTAAGACACTTCCAATATCTATTTTCCACCGAACTCTATAAATAAAATATTCCATTCTCCCTAGTTTGTATCGAACCCACAAAAGTAGCAACTCAATTATGTTTTGAATTTTAGATTTTGTTAAAGTCAAAGTCGTAGCAAGTTCATTTAAAGACACGAACAACAGAATTTTTATGAAACTAATTTACTGGTTTAAGACGATGTGCTTAGAGGTTACATCTATCTGTATTAAAAAAAAGGACCCAATATTATAACCTTTAATTATACCTTTTACATGTTCATTAATTATAGTTTTAATGTTTATCGAAAATCGATTTTGTCACGACTTTTTCTTAAATTCATATTTACACTTAATACAATAAAGTGGAAGAGTTTGTTTGTTTAAACGCTGAGATCTCTGGAACTACTGGTTGGATTTTCATTTGTTTTTTTTATATAAAAGCTGCATTTCCCCGGAGTGCTATAGGCTATATAAAATTAGAGTGTAATTCTTAGTTAGGTTTAAATAACGAATTATTAAACGATAATAATGAACATCATTGAATATACGTTACTACATTGTACTACAAAAACATCCAATTTTCATTACTTCTAAAACAAAGTCCACGACACCGTATCTTAACTCCATCATTATAAATAAGTCACAATAAGTCATTTTGTGATAAAAAAAAATATTGAAAATTCCAAAGTGATATTTTATCTTTTTTTATTTGACGAAGATATTGAAACTTACGAGTGATAGTTATTCCATCATAAGGGTAATTTTATGAAGGTAAATTGGACATATACATTGTGTTACGGCCGCAAGTCTAGGCTCGAGTTCCGCAGGGTGCGCCCTTGCCGCTGATGACATCCTCGCGTGCAGCCACGTAATACTTGCACTTTCTCAAATGTATGAAAATAAGTTTTTCTTGATTGAATGTATAGTTTATATAATATCTATGTTGGCAAATGCAGCACAATAAAAGGATTATATAATAAGTAGTATGCGAGTGAAGCCATTTTATTTACCATTTTTATCAGAGGCAATCGTGGCGCAAGGGTACAAGGGTGCGACTGTATTCGCGACGGTTGTGGGTTCGATTTCCGATCGAAGGGAATGAAATATTAATTTTTCACTCAACGACATGATTTGCGTCGTTAGCTTTACCAACGTTAAGTTTCGACACTCAACATGCAATACAAACAGTATGTCTTAACACTAGGTTCCCAGAGTTTTTACTAAACATAAAGCTAAAGAAACAATTTTATAATTTAATTGGAAATTTAATACAGCTAAAAATATAACAAATGCAAATGAAACAAAAAAAATGTGCTTTATCGATTTATTTACTAAACATAACATAAAATAATAGTTTAAATAAAGTATTAAAATTAATTGCATTATTACTTATTGTTATATTAATTCAAGTCGGAGTATAAATAAATAAGTAACAAATTTAATCCTTATAATTAAATAATAATTAATTTATAAGCATTATTCTCTGTATACAGAAGATCAATTTTAAGTTATTGAACCTAAATATTACATTTACAACAAATTAAAATGACTGTTAAATTACGATAACATTTAGGATTTTCTTAAGTATATATGCCTCCTTTATTGCAAATACTCCAAGTATATTTACAGTAAAGGAGAAGGAAAATCTTGGGCCCAAATGTAAACAGTTGAGATATGGTATAAAAAAATGATAATTTATCAATTTTAGAATACCAAAAATCAGCTCATTTGACAATCCGGAAGCTAGGGTAAAAGAGAAAAATAGAATAGTATTTTTCTGTAAATAATGGATGATAGTATAACAAAAATAAAATATTTGTTAATTTTAATTAAGTCAGTTCAGTTCAGTTCTTTATTTATGGCGCTTCGAGCGTGCCAGTTGAGCACTAATCACTTCGCCAATGTCACGTTGTATGGAGAACACATGAAGGAGATTGTACGGTAAAAAGAGACTATATTACACAATAGCAGAATGCATGTCAATTAATTAAGTCAAGTATTTTAAAGATATTGATTGGGCTGTGAACTTAACCTCACTACCAAGTCTCTAATAACTCAGCTCTCAGATTGTCAAAACTGGCAGAATTTTCAGGGAAGGAATGATGTACCTGAATCTATTAAATCATATCATTTTCATCTCTTTACATTCTCGGCCCAAGCATGCATGGAATCGTTTCTGTCTCCTTTATACTTACACAAAAAAAAATAACATGTTACACAATAATATACGTATTTAAAACAAAAACATAGACAGACACATTAAAAAAAACACTTATTTGTGCTTTCATTTCAACATCTGTATACTTTTAAAAAATGCGTGTATTGCAAAAATATCCAGTCCAAAAAGTCCAAATGTTGTAGGAATTATAAATTAATTCAATATAATAATTCCTCACTCTGGCAAGATGAAGTGCAGCGTTGAGTTCCGCCACTAAACAGTGTCACAAATTAGTGAGGAAATTGGAGTGCCCTATACATAGTGTTTTCTCGCTGCTTTCGAGACAATGTCGTCAAATTATAATAATAAATTACTTTATTCTAAACAATAAATTAATATTTACTTAAATTTATATTTCCATTTCTTCGCTCTGGTGTCGAGGTTAAGCGCGGCGTTGAATTCTACCACTCAACACACAATGCCTCCAGAATTCGGCAGAAACTGGGGAACGAGAGTGTCTTAACTCTGGGTTCCCTCTGCCTACCCTGCTGTGTGCGGGATACAGCGTGAAGCTGATTTTAATTTTTTATTCTAAATAAAGTCTGTATGAATTCTATAAATTCCATAGGTACCATGTTCATTTAAACATTTTTTCCATTATTCCTTGTCCTTTTTATCTTTGGCATAATATGCTTTTGATTTGAAAGAAATTAATATATTTAATTTGGAAGTATATCAATATGTATTATACAAACAAAATATTAATATTTTTTATTTCAATATTTTTATTATTTTTTTATTTATAAGAAAACATTTAAAGAAAATATTAATTTAAATGTTTTCATATGAATAAAAAAATATTGTAGTATTATAAAAGGAAGTTGTGGCGCAGCGGTTCGAAAATTGGGCGGAATGTAGAGAACATAGTGATTTAACACTTCTTCTTACTGCCTGCCATGCTATACGGGATATAGCGTGAAACGGAATAATTAAATCAAAATTGTCTTGCACTTAGACTAATAAGTAATTAATACATGTTTCATCTTATACATAAAAATAAAAAATAAACTAAATTTAAGATAGCACATTTGAAGTAAATATCATTGTATCAAATTGTCTACATGTACGTATTTATGTATCCATTTCAATATATTATATACAAAACGTTTACACTATAAAATAATTTCATGTTTAAAACTTCTAGTTAGATGTTTATGTGGTAACACTATGGAGTTTAATAAAATTCTTTCTCCTGGAACTACGACACCAGCACCTGAAAATAAAAAATATATTATTTTAATGACTCCAGAATTCGGCGGAAGTTGGGGAACGGAAATATCTTAATGGAAACAGCGTGTCTTAACACTAGGTTCCCAGATTCCCTCGTCCTACCCTGCAGTGTGCGGGATACAGCGTGAAGGAAGGTTTTGTTATATATTGGTAACAGCGAGCAAAAAAAATAACCCTTTACAAGTCCTGTTCAAAGTTAAAGACTAGCCTAGTATAAATAATTGTTATCTTACCTAATATAGTAATAGAAGGATTTAATCGTCCATCATTATTAAACAAGGGTGTGTTGTCCATTTTGGCGAACGGTTTATTTGGATCTGGGTCTGAAGGGGTACCTTCCACTCTCGCCCATTCACCTACTGATGCTTCTTGACCCACTGTAATATATTTAATATAAATTAAGATAGATTTATCCCATCTTATTTAAAATATTATAACAGTTGAAGGCTACCTGCGGTTACATCACGTTGTTAAAATTTTACAAGACACGGAAAATCCTGAAGAGTCCCGACTGTTAATCCGACTGTGAACTATTGGACTTTCTTTTTTTTAGTTTTGAGGCCAGTCGCAGCGGCACAAAGTGTGACTGTAAAACCGACTGGTTGTGTGTTCGATCCCCACTCGAGGAGATGAAATATTTACTTAAATTTATATTTCCATTACTTCGCTCTGGTGTGTCGAGGCAAAGCGCGGCGTTGAGTTCTGCCACTCAACATGCAATTCCTCCAGAAATCGCCAAAAAGTTGGGAACGGAGTGTCTTAACACTAGGTTCCCTCTGCCTACCTTGCTGTGTGCGGGATACAGCGTGAAGCTGATTTGATTGAGTGTTAGATTTATGCAGTCGGGTTTTATATTTTCATATTTTTTTTTTTATTCACACTTTGTTTAGAATTTATTTTAGCTTCCTGATTAAGATTGTAAGACCAAATATTTTGCAATATAATTATTTACTCCACTATCGCCGCGTTAAGTGCAGGCTTACGTAATACTACAGTTACTAATACTGTTAAGTATAAAAACAATACAACGATGCTCCAACTGTTCGTCGATTTTTTTTCACTTCCGCAATATGGCGGCTAGTTGTCAATATGGTGAATTTTGATTAATGTCATATCTTTAGTGACACTCGCAAGGTAAGACGAATCGATTGACGAGGGAATCAGCATAATTGGCCAAGGCGTTTGGACTCTATGTCACATACCCTTCTTTGCGCCGCGCAGTCGGGTAAATAGTAATACTAGAATATTATATAATAAAATATACATACCAACAGAATACATAACCAAGGCGTGTTCATTAATAGTAGCATTGTTTAATATTATCGATTCTTTTATACGAACTCCCGCTTTTATCGTCACTCCTGCACCTACTGATACATTTGGTCCGATCTAAAAAAAAAAACGAAAAATAAATAAAATGGTAACAAGGCAAAGCGCGGCGTTAAGTTCCACCACTCAAAACGTAATGCCTCGAAAGTTCGGTGGTGCGTGAGAAACGGAGAGTCTTAACACTGGATTCCATCTGTCTCCACTGCTATATACGACATATGGCGTGAATCTAAAAAAAAATAAAAACAAAATAGCATTCTTACCACAGCACTCTCATCTACTATAGCAGTGGGATGTACAAAGACGTCAGGCAGTATGCGGCATGGCGCGGGTTCGAGGTCCCGTCGACGTAATAACAAGTAATGGCGGTTCGCGTATATCGCTGAACCGGCCGTTTTCACTTGGGACCACCAGTTTGTCACCTAAAAATTATATATTTAATTGAATATTTATTAATAATATATTATGTTATATTTCGTTTGTTTTATTATTACATTAAATTAGTTTTAGTTGTAGCGGTAAAAATGTATTACAGCAAAAAATATTATTACTATTTTAAAAATATATTTAAATGTATATAATTAAATAATTCAATATTACCTGCATAGCATACAACTTATTAGTGCCAGCTAAAGGTGAAAGTACATCTTGTTCGAACGACATATAGCCTGGATGAGGACTGTTATGACCATTATTACCACTGAAAAATAGATATTTCATATATATATATTATTATTATATTTTAGGTTCAGGCTGTACTCTAGCGTTAAGATACACCTTTCCTGATTTTACGCCGAATTATCGCGATATTGGATGTTGAGTGGTGGACTCAATGGGGAACTAAAATTAATTTATTCCTCCTGGAATGGAAATTGAACCCACAACCACCCCATTTACCGGTTGAAACTCTCCCTATATATTATTTAAAGTATATTATTAAGAGGATATTTTTTGTATTGTTTAGTTGTATTATATTATGAAGATGTGGTATAACAGTAACTGCAATTAGTTACAAATTCAAATCTAAAATAATATTTTATTGCTGCACAATGTACATTACTGCCTCAAGGATTGGGGACTGGAAAGTGGAATTTATATATATTGTCTCAATATTAATCAAGACTTAAAAGATCCTAGTATTAAAATATTAATATTGCTTTAGTATTACTCTATTGTTTTTGATTAGACGGTCACTAAGAATTATAGATAAAAAATTTGACATTAGAAAATACATAATTACTTATAAAATCCATCCTGTTTCCTTTGAAAAGCATCAGCCATGGTATGAAACACTTGTAGTGAACACACATACACACCACAGTTAATTAATGTAGATATATAACTATTTGGTTTTTCTACATAATGTGTAATTGCTTTAGTAGCTGGTTCTCTGACCATACAGCCGTAATGGACTGATTGTTGTCGAGTTGCTTCAGTACCCATTATTGTTACCTGGGAATAAAGAGATATAATAATTAATAAAACCTCCAGCATAAAAAGTAAGTCTCTCTAAGTGTATAAATAACCAGTAAAGAGGGTTCTGTTTCAGAACTCTCTACCACACTTAGACTTTATACCTCAACTGGGAAATAAAAATAATTTATTCCTTCAACCATTACATGTATAGTCAAACATTGTGCTGCTGTGCCAAAACTGTCTCACATATGTGAGACAGTCCTATATTATGAAACTAAAAGTAATAAATGTTCAACTCACCAAAGCATTAGGCCTCTCTTCATGAAAACTCCACAGCTCTTTAAGTGGAAAGTCAGCACATACATCACCATTCAATAAAAAGAAGGCACTTGGATTACCAGCTCTCACTTGGTCACGGAAATGATATAAACCACCCCCTGTACCCAATGGAGTGAATTCTTGTAGATATCTGGTAGATAAAGGTAAAAATGTATACTATTCAAATAATATAGAAATAATAATTCAAATTCAGTCATAGTCATTGTATAGTGTAGACTACAGTTCTAGTACCTTGAGTTATATATATAAAATTTTAAGCCAAAAAAATTGCTAAAATTAAATCAGTAAAATTAACTGACATTAAAACACATTATTTTCTAGTTCTTTTTGATATAATCCTGATATAAGACATTTATTTATTTTTACTTCTGTGAAAATGGACCTATAATAATGATTACTTTATTTTGGCATTTTTTATTTGGTTAAAAATTATTTAATAACATCTATTTTACCTTATTATAATATGATATTCCTTTTGCATATCATTCACAAACTGAGCCATTGTATTTGTAGTATAAGATCCAATAATAAGAATTTCCTTGCATTCTGGAAGCTTAACACAAGCAGCTATATGATGTTGAATTAGCGGAAGACCAGCTATTGGAAATAAAGGTTTTGGCGTATCCAGTGAGAGTGGACGAAATCTTGTGCCTATAAGTGTAGAATTTTATTTAAAAAAAAATAAATAATTAAGTATTTTTAATTATAAATATGAAATACATAGACATTTTATGTAAGAGTATAAATGAAATGATGATTATGACGATATTTTAAGTAATATGTGAAAATAAAAAAGTATTAAAAGTAACAAAAAGAAAAATTATACACAGGCATACATGCGTCTCAATATTAATTCATTCTTATAATTTTAAAACATGATATTTATAGAAAAGTGACGATATTTAAAGAAAAGATATACACATCTGTGCTAATAGAAATGATTGTATCGTTAAATTTCTATGTAATTTAACTGATAAAAGCCGGTGACGTTGAGAATATCAATTTTAAATTACCTTTTTGCGGTCCTCCTATTAATATCACAGCCTTCAACATTATTGACGAGTAATTAGTTCTTATATCTAATATAAACAAACTAAAATGGTTTTGATGCGTTAATAAATAAATAGTAATATTTGTAAAATGTAAATAGAACCACTAGCTAGACGGTGTACAGCAACAAGAAACAAACAAAAAAGATAATAAAGAAACACGTCAGATGTCAAATATGGTGACGTTTGTGGTATTTGTGTCACAGATTAAATAGTAAAGCATAGCAACAAAATTATTGCATAAATAATAAAAAAATCATGGATTTGATTAATAATTTTTAATCAATAAAAACGTAATTTAATTTTTAAGAACATTAAATAAAGTAATACTAATGTCAGCATAGCACATTCAAAATATATTTTATAGATGGCAGTGTTTTATTATGATTATTATTTAATTTTGTAATATTTGAAGTAATAAAATTGAATATAAATTTAACGTACAAATGATTGCTTCACGCTATATCCCGCACACAGCAGGGTAGGCAGAGGGAACCTAGTGTTAAGACACTTCGTTCCCCACTTTCTGCCGAATTCTGGAGGCATTGCATGTTGAGTGGCAGAACTCAACGCAGCGCTTAACCTTGACACCAGAGCGAAGAAAATGGAAATATAAATTTAAGTAAATATTTCATCTCCTCGAGTGGGGATCCCACCCACAACCAGTCGGTTTTACAGTCCATTCACTACGACTGGCCTCAAGTTGTAGTTTTGAATACGTTTTAAATGTAACAAAACTATGTTTCATGTGTCATAAATCAGCGTATTTTACAATGTTATTTTTTTATACAAATTTCTTAGGGGTTGGCAGAGGTGGCACTGTGGAACTTGGGAGAATAATTATAAAAACAAAGAACGAGGTTGAGTGCTGCCAATCAACACAAATATGCAGGCTCGTACAGGCTCTACTCTAAGTAAAAAAGAACATGTAGCTTCTTATAATAAAGTGAATGCATAGATAAATTAAATTTAAGTTTATGAGAATAATGTATTTAATACGAGGATAAAGAAGACTACAATATTAAGCAGTAAAAATATCTAAATATTTATCTGAAGCCTTATTTCTTTGTGACAAGGTAATTGCCTTAAACGAGGCAGACAGGAGTCGTACTAACACGTACTCGTGTGTACTATTTTATTTCATGTTACCTGTTAACATTTTTCCTTGTTATCCTTTGAAATATTTTCATTACAAGCGTTTATAGAAAATCTGTATAGTTAAAGATATATGAGATACTCTCTTTGTAACGTTGTTGCATAATGACTAGAATATCTATATTTATTTATGTACTTGTAAAATAGCTTTAAAGATTTGAGCCGTGTAGTTAATTAAAGCTTTTGCCTTTTGCCTTCGCTTTTGCTTCTTGTTATATGTAGGTCCAGGGTCCATAAAAAAATGGAACAGAAGCCGTATAGTTTTGGTATGGAATATGAGAGAAAAATTTCAAATATTTGTGACCCTCAAGGTTCGATCAGCACTCGAGTGATTAATGATATTTAAAGATTTCATTTCTCCTCTCTGATGGAATAAGCGCGGCGTTGACTTCCACCAACGCTCAATACAAAATGTCTAGAAAAATGAGTGATAAGGGTGAATGGAGTATCTTAGCAGTAAGTTTCCTCTGCCTACCCTGTTATGCTTATTTGTACGACTCTCTTTATATTTGCTCTCTTAGCTAAAGGCCTTTGAATAGTTTGGTAAAATGAGACGACAGAATGTTCTTTGTTATTTTGATCTCTAAGTATAATTTTTATATTACTTGAAAAATTACTTTAACAAGCGAAAAGCCACGGAGGTACTGTTACTACGTAGGTTGACCATGGGCGGACCTGACATTTAGTAAGCTTTAGGTATTGGTTTAAAAAAGCAGGCATTATGAAACGCCTACCGTATGTTATTAATTTGTTGTATTTTTAAAATTTGATATAAACTACTTTTAAGATATATTTTTTTGACAGATTAAAGTTAAAAATTATAAATATATAATTTAGATAATCAATAACAACGTAAGACCATTCCTGGCATAAGGGCACAAGTGTGTGATTGTGAACGCGACATGTAGTGGGCTCGCTTCCTAGTCGTGTAAATGAAATATTTGCGCCAGTCAACACGCATTGCTTCAAGAACTCGCCGGAAAATGGGGAACGGAGTGTCTTAACAATAGGTCCCCTTTGACTACCTTGCTGTGAGCAACCACAGCATAAAGCGAAAAAAATAACATCGTATAAATGTTTTTCAGAGAAGTTATAAAATGTTCATGATATGAAGATTTAAATAAAATTGTTTTGTAGTGTAGAAAATTCAAACATTTGTTTTGTGCTCACCAAAACATATTAAAATTCCTTAATATAATTTCGTATGTAGCGGTCTTTGTGCAGGCCCTGTCTCGTATATTACGTCCAAGCGAACATCCCACCAAATTAACGTGGAAAATTTATTAATATTATGTACCTAATACCTGTATGTATGTATTACCTTTTAAATGTTAATAAAATCCATATATTGTTGATGAAACTTGCACTTTCTCAAATTTATAAAAATATTTTTTTCGTAATTCAATGTATAAATTATATAATCTATCTGTTAAAAGAATTATAGGTGGTATGCGGGCGAAGCCGCGAATGAGCCGCTAGTATTATACATGTTCAATAAAGGAGACTGAAACTATTCCATACATTTTTGGGCCCAGAATGTAAAGATATGAAAGTGGTATGATTTAATAGATTTAGGTACATCATTCCCTCCCTAAAAACTATATAAATTTTGGCAATCTGAGAGCTGAGTTATTAGAGATTTGATAAAAGTGAGGTTAAGTTCGCAGCACAATTTCTTGAATATACTGAGTTGTTTAAGCATTAATGTTTATTATTTATAAATAAAACACATTTTAATGAATATTTTATTCTTCTTCTATTATCTATTATTAAAATGTCATCTAAGAAGAGTGCAGGTGGAACTAAATTA
>DWQW01006363.1:0-16426 GCA_018249695.1 Heliconius erato demophoon | reverse complement strand
ACAAAGAATATCGTGAGTACTTATCCAAATCAATTAATTAATAATTAAGGCTGTTTGTAATATCTATATTTCTTAAATGAATAATCATGTAATTCAAGCGGGCAAAGCCGCGAGCAGGCCGCTAGTAAGTTCATAAAATCGTTTTTTGGTTTTAATCTTAAATTACATCGTAGAATGTAAGGTCGAGGTCATTGTGGATCAATTTCGTTTTGGGTGACGAAACTCAAAACAGCCGCGTTTTGTATTCTTGCCATAGAGAAGAAATGAAAATATTTCCCTATCTATAGTGGGTATCGAATCCAAACCTGTCGCGTTTATAGTCTAACTACAGTTACTTGCACTTTTTTGAGGACTTTTTTTAATTGTATGTAAAATTAATCTACTGTATAAGAAAATACGAAGATAGGAGTTGCCACAAAGACTTGCTAAGGAGTAAGGTAGAATTAGCTATAAAGTACCTAAATTTCCTTATTACCAGAGTACTGAGTAAGGTTACTAAGTAAACCATCATGATTGCAATGAGTTTAGGAATACTGCCCCGGCTAAAATGTATCTCTGAAAGACTGTCTTAGAAAATTAATAATTTTTTTTAGCATCACGCTGTATCTCGCACGTCGCCCTTCCTACTCTTCTGGCAGAGGGAACCTGGGAACCTAGTGCTAAAAGGCTTCGTTCCTATTACGACATTTCCTTTCCTCATTTACTTTTAAAATATATGTTATATAAATATCTCAAATTTTTTAATATACACCTTCATAAGGTACATTTAAAAAATGTGCAAACATTTTACGCCTTGAGCCTACCAAAATACCTTGAAGATAGTATCAGCAGTTCATTTTACTTGTAGTTAGAAAATTTTTCGGTCATCTATTTAGGTGCCTTGCCAAGCCTTGCCGTGCCAAGAAGTAACTTGTTGAAACAAGTTTTATGTGAAACTTTGGTTAATCGTAAATTATACCTATAAATTTTGTTATACATTATTAAATATACGAGTTACTTAGTTCGTTTTGTCCGCTCAACGAAAGTAATTTAACTTAAGGTTGTCCATTTTGAAAGTTCTAGACTGATTCTAGATTTATATATTAATCTTTTAGCTTGAATTAAACTTAAAAAGCCGGTCCAATGTGATGCTAGCAATTCAAGGAGCCCGTACCATATTCAGGATGTTGAAGGGAAGCACAATTTATAAAAATTGACAAAGTAAAGTTTGCAGACATATTCACTCTCTCACTCACTTTGTGTAAAATGAACTAAAAGTATAAGTTTATAATGATTTTTTTCCGTGAAATATACTAAAGTTACTTTTGTGTCAAAGGAAAGAGTGCGCATTCATTGTATTCACAGTCACTTATCTCACTTATCTTAGTGCAGTTTTCACTATAGTATTTGGCTAACTTAACATTTAGTGTTTGTTTTATTTAAATCAGCTCATCAATTTTAAAATATATAATTAAATAAAGAATTTTATTCGTCAATACTGGTACAAAATAAATATTTTAATGAATTGGCTAAAACTTACATAACAAAACTTACATCGGTGACTAAATATCCAGAGTGAGGAACCTCTTCACAATACGCGCCGTCTCAAGTAATACTGTCTTCTGCATCCAGTTCCTGATTTAAGGATAAGCGATATCCTCTGAAGATACTGGATTGTTTGTGGTTTTAAAAGTTTTTAAGTTTTTCGCTTTGGTGTCATGATAAAGCGCGGTGTTGAATTCCGCCACTTAGAATGAGGGACAGACTGTGTGTGGTATACAGCTTAAGGCTAGAAATATAATATAATATATTTATAGCCTGACGTTGTATATATTGATTGCGAAGAGGTTTCTCACTCTGGATACTCAATCACCGATGGCTTGGACCCTTTTACCGCCAGCAGAAGAGTTTTTTTTTGTAGTTTTAATTATATTTCTTTATATTTAGAAATATTATAATTTCATCTCTGATAAAAAAACCATATATTGCAGCCTTAACCAAATTCATACAAATTATTTTAAGTAAACATAATTATTTCATAATGTCGACATAATGTAATTAGCTTTCCCAACGTATGTTTCCATCACCATCTAGAACAAAAGCTCGTTCCAATCTAATGAAAGGACTTTTGTGCTTGGGCTTTACTATATTGTATGGTGGTAGTTTGTAACAATAACGGCGTGTACTGCCTAGGGCTTTCTGTCTTCTATTTAGTATGTACAATATCTGATTTGTGTTGCTAGTTTAGAAGATTTTTTTAATTAGCTGTACTGTATATACATATGTAAATAAGAATAGCATTCTTGGGGAAAATGAAAAAGAGATTTTTTTAAAAATTATTTTGTTCAAATTGTGAATATTGAAGTACATATACCTAATTATATAAGCCGCGAGCTCATAGCGTAATATACGACAGGTTGCGTAGAGCGCGGTGTTGAATTACGCCATTCATTACAAAGTGCCTCCAGAATTCGGTAGAAAGTGGGAAGTAGAGTGTTTTAACACTAGGCTTTCTCTGTCTACTCTGCCATTTTCGGAATAAAACGTGAAGTAAAAAATATAAATACTACTTAAATCTACTCCAATATAATCTAACTTCACGCTGTATCCCTAACGAAGCGCTAAACGTTACGGTCTCTGCATATCTCTTTCACCTTGTCTACTGTCATCAAACTCTTCATATATGCCCTGGGCCGGGGTCTTCATGTTTTTCACGTGACCTTCCTCCAGTATAATTGATATTGTGTTTTCGAAGGTCAACCGAGGTCTTCCCCTACATTTCTTATTATTCATCACTCATTCGTTCGATATGCCCAAATCAGCTGAGCACGCTCTTCTACATTTTTAACGTGACATCCTCGCTAGTTCATGCAATTCTGTGTATCTCTTCATTGCGGATTCGATCAGCTAAGCTGACTCCGTATATCCTACGAAGAAATTGCGGCTCCACGGTATTCATCTTTATTTATTTTTTTCTGAAATACCCATATTTCGTTGCCGTATAACAGCGTCGGTACCAACACTGCATTGTGTACGGCCAAACGCATAGCTGTGCTGACGTTCCGCAATACAGCTACAGCTCCGTTAACCCTGTTACAAGCAAGCAGCAATACGCCTTTCTACATTCATCTCCTATCTTCCATCTTTAATGAACATACTTTCCAAATATATCACTTCATATACTTGTTCTAATAATATTTTACCATTTACACTGATCGTTCATTCCGTCCTTATTTCATCTCTTTCAAAAACTAGAACCTTTGCCTTATTCGCAGCGCAACCTTGTTTAACACCCGATTGGATGTTAAACCCAGGCAAGGTGCCAGCACCTACTCGCACGCAGGCTGAGTGATTGAAAGAGACTTTACAGTCTGCAGCAAGAGTCCGCTCACATTATACCGGTGTAGTATTTCCCATAATTCCGCTCTTATAACTCTGTCAAAATCCTTTTCTAAGTCCACAAAAGCGCAGAAAACTTAACGGCCAAAAGGTTTTCCTTGATCATGCAGAAGAAAAAAATCTGATCCATACACCCTCTTCCATGTCTAAAGCCTCCATGGACCCCTAAAACAGCCTTTCTGATCCGAAAGGCTGTTTTAGGGGTCCTCTTGCATTCTTCTCGCTAATATTTTAGCATAAACTTTACTACCCAAGCTAATCAAACTGATAGCTTCCGCAGTCTATCTGTGAACCTTTGCCTTTATACAAAGGCACTGCAACATGACTCCAATCGCCAATAAAAAATAATCATCACCATAATTCTTTTCTAATGAAACATTTGTATTTGTGTTTGCCAAAACTGTGTAAAAGGATCAAATAAAGCAATTTCTTGGAGATATTTGTATTTTTTCCTTAAGTCTATTTAAGACGCTATTGATTTTTTATATATACCTTTTTCATACTAGTTTACATTATATATTTATTATTAATTATTTTTAACTGGTAATTATGCATCTTCCAAAACAATTGCAATTTTGAAAGTGATACGGTCGTCCTATACATTCATGGGCATTTGTGTATAGTTTTGAAGTCGGTTCTATTTTTTATTATTTTTAATACAGTTTGCTATCTTAAATTGTTGTTGAATTTGGTTTTTTATACTTGCACACTGAATACCTCAAATAGGAGGGTAAGCAATGGGAATCTAAATTGTGTTGAGACACTCCGACCACACATTTCACTTCAATTTTCGACTTATAGTATGTTAAGTGTTGTAGTTGAACGCAGAACTTTGTCTTGTTAGCAGAGTAAGGAAATTTAAATATATTTTTTTCCCCGAGTGTGACTTGAACCAAAAACCGTCACGATTTCAGCCAGACGCTATACTGCTGCGCCGACTGTGTTAGCCACTCGACACACTGCTACTAGTGCGTCGAGTGGCTAAAGATAATATTGTCAGTGAAATAGCTGGACGCTTGGTTTTTTTTTATATCACAATGAATATACTTTCAATTAAATTCATAACAAAAAAAAATCACGTGACCTTTCTCTAAAAAATTACATAAATTTGTTTTTCATAGTATCCTAGTCTTTTAAGAAGGGCTACTATTTTGCAAATGAAAATTATTCTTCTCTAATAAAGGACCCATCCGTCTCTCCTAATTAAATTGGTGGCATTTTAAGTAGAAATTCTGGTTCGTACCAAATAACTCACATTTTCACTGTCGTCCTGTTGTTTTGTTTTATTTGAAAACAGGTTATCATAGAGTTTTCCTTATTTTGGTGACAATTATGCTTTTTCTTAAAAAAGGTCATAGTGGTGCAGTGATTATAATCGCGCTAGTTTCTCAACCAGTTTCTTCTTCTTTTCGGTTCCTAAATTTCTGTTCGGGTATGTCAAGGTACAGCGTTAAGTTTCGCCATTTACAATGCGTGACATTGTAAATGACGAAACTTAACGAAACTTAATTCATGTAGATAGTGGACTGCATTGACATCTTGCTATATTCTGGATACACCGTGAAAATAAAAATTATGATAATTATCTTTGTTAAATTCTATAAAATAAATATTTCATCTCCTCGAGTGGGAATCGAACCCACAACCACTCGGTTTTGCAGTCTCACATTGTGCCTTTGCCAAAATATCTTAAGATATTATAATATAACTTTTTTTAACATAAAGCTTTTAAAGAATCCTTGCTATATCAAATAAATAACGAACTAAAATAATATAAAGAAACTTCATGAGACTTATCCGAAAACAAACTCACGAGTTCAAAAACTCGACTTGGGTTGAGTCGAGAATTCGTAAAGGCTGAAAAGTCAAAAACTCTATTTGTTATAGGGAACTTTTGCTAGAATAAAGGAATACTGCAACAAAGAAGGAATACTATAGAAACAAAGTATTTGCACTATGTTATAAGTAATATTGAGTTTTATAGTAAAAAAATGTAAGATATCAGTAAATATCTTTTAATTTAAAAGTGTAGTTGAGTTGTGCCTATGCTGACTTGATAAAGCTGAAGAGTTTGTTTGGGTGTTAGAATGTCTAATGTTAGAAACTACTGGTTCTAATTAATGGTCTTTTTTCTGTGTTGGTCGCACTTAGAACATGTCATACACATTTTTGATAATCTCCATATGGCTACGCGTTTATGGTCCAAGGTAAGTAAGTTTATACAATAGAATTCCTTTTTCAATTCCTTTCATTACGATATACATATATGTGGTATATGTATATCGTAATGAAAGTTGAGTTCCGCTACTCATCACAATTTTTTCAAATGTGTTCACACATGATAACTCGTAAGTGATTCATTTCCTTTCTATTGAGACAGAAACGTATTGATGAAGTACATATTTTTAGATTGATTGATCTCCTATAAAATGGAAAAGTGTAAAAATTTATTCCTGTAATAATTAATTTAAAAAAAAAAATATTTAAAAAATGTTTTACCTTTTTTTAACTTTAGGCTTTATAACCTAAGTGTTAAGACACTCCGTTCGTTACATTTTGCCTCGGCACCAGAACGAAGAAATGAAAATATTAAATATTTTATTTCCTGGAGTGTTTATCGTATTGAACGTATGTTTATAACATGCGCTCGAATGGATTAGATGTATTTCTTTTTATTTTTTTTGCTTCACGGCAGAGTAGGCAGAGAATCTAGTCTTCAGATACTTTGCTTCTCGCTTTGCCATTGCTTGTTGAGTATTGTAAGGGACGACGTTCTTTGAAATTAAACTTCATTCTCCCCAGTAAATTTATTCCCTTTATCCACAACCGTAGCGTTGACAGCCAAACACTGTGCCGCTGCGCCATTAGTGCCTCGAATCCTGCAAGAAAATTATCTTAAAACAAAACGTCTATGGCGACATTAAATATCCAGTACAGAATTGACTTGTTTTAGAAACTTCCTAAAGGTTCTTTCCCGTTAATTATAAAAATAAATTTAACATTTATGTAAAATAAAATCCACTCAAGTTGGAGTCAGAATCTTCCACCGAGGGTTCCATAATAATTTTAATATTGTAGGTCGTACGTAAGAAGAATTACAACTTATAAAAGTTGACAAATTTAACTTTGCTAAGTGTAAAAAGTGTTTTGTATGTTATAAACAATATTTACAAGTCTGTAATGACTTTTTGTATGAAATATTGATAAATTTTTACATTTAAAAGGCGCGAATTTCATACAAAATGCAACAAAAATGAATATGATTTTTTTTTAATGCTCGTATTTTTTGATAGTGTTGTTTAAAGTTTGATTTTTAATATCCTCCAAGGGATTGATGACCAGATTTTTTATTTCTTTTTATTTTTTCACTTTGACAACTCTCTATGATCTTAAATGACAGACGGGCAACAAAGGTTCCGTTCTTTGAGGTACGAGACCCTTAAAAAAGTAAGAGGAACATTTATTTGATTTCTCAATTACTTAATTGAGAATTTATGATTTCTTATGGCCAGAGGCCGATAAATGTTGTGGTGGAAATTAGTTAGAAGACATTTATGTCTTTTATTAATATATATACCTACTTATTTAATGTTCTTTAAACATTGTTTTTGTTTGCCAGGTCTAGTTATAAATGGCGGAGTTGAGTTCTGCAACTAACTAGCTCCGTCGCTAGTAATATCTTTAAAATAAGTAAGAGAAGATTAGATTGATATGGCATTTTCTTAATTCTTATACGGTTTTTATAGATTTTTTTATCAATATAGCATTTTTGTGGGAAGATTTTATAAACTGGTACCAGAAAGTTGAAAGATGATTTACTAAAATAGACATTTTCTTATAAGACGTCTGTCTTGAACTTCAACACAGTGTAGCGTATGGCTCCATTGTCAACTAAATGACTATTTGGAGTTTTTATTTTTTCCGTTCCCTACTTTCCGTCAAAGCCGGAAATCAACACCCGTCGTCTTGTAATTGAGAAGGGAAAGAGAAATAATAAAACTTTTCAGTTATTGAGCGACTGACAGACAACGCATGATGAGAGACTATATGACGTAGAAAAGATTTTATAATTCACCGCACTTAATAGGCGGCTATTAGTGACATAAAAAGTATAAAAAAAAAGAATATATTAAAAGAATAATAAAATATAAGTTCATTTATTCAATAAATGTATCGATCGGTTATAGTCGGTTTTACAGTCACACTTAGTGCCCATGTGCCACGACTGGCTTCAAATTATAGAGAGGACATGATATCAATAAATATATTAAAATGATGTCAATCTTCAGAGGTTAACATATAATATCACAGACTCTTTTATCGGCTTTTTAAAGGACAATATTTTCGTAGAACAGTTTTAGTACAGTAATATCAAGTATATCATAAGATTGAGCCGACGCATCAAATGTAAGAATTTAGAAAGCTCATTTTCGGCGACTTTTTTTTAATTCGGAGAAAAACGTAGCTTATATTTATCCCAAAATCAAGTATCTACATATGAAATTTCATTACAATCAGTTTAGCGGTTTGGGCGTGGTATCGGAAACAGACAGATAAGGTTACTTTCGCATTTATAATATTAGTATGGATACTTCAGGTTTTTATATTTTTATTTTCCACATTTACCTGAGTCTTGCTGAACACTACATTAATAGTGGTATTAGTTAGTGACAATAAATTACATAGATTTTCTGGAGATCGTAATCGGAAAAGATATATTTGTTCATTGGGATTTTTAAATTCAAAAAATCTTTTGAATTTTAATAATTTAAAGAGTAAACTGGAGGTATTGAAACAGTCTCGAATGCGAAATTATTTATTTGGATAAGGATTCATACAAAGATATGAATAAAATTAATAGTACATTTATCAAGGAAAACTATTAGACGAACTAAATGTGTCGTATTGAGGGCAGTCATGGCGCACCCACAAGCGTAAACACTACTGTAAACACGATAGTTTGTGGGTTCTTTTCCCACTTGAAGAAATTAAAATATTTAATATTTTTATTTTCTAACTCTGGTAACGAGATAAAGCATTGAGTTCCGCACTCATCACGCGACGCCTCCAAAATTCGGTCGAAAGTAGGGAACAGAAATGTTTTAATGTGAACTGAGTGTCTTAGCACTAGGTTCTCATGTTCCCTTTGCCTACCCAACAAAATATAGCGTGAAGCTAAAAGAAATATATCATGAGTCATACAAATCGAGCACCTATTTTTACTTGCTCGTTCAATTCACTCGGACCATGGAGTCAAGTTTTGAGTAAAAGCTAGTAGGAGTACACTAAAATTTAACTTTTCAGCTTCAAGCCATATCCCGCACGAGAAGGCAGAGACTACCTGGGAACCAGACATTTTGCTGAATGTAACTAATGCAACTTTACTCAATATTTCGCTCTATATAAAAATTTTACAATACAACACCTGTCTCATTAAATATCGCTCCAACCACTACCGAGCAAAGTTATACCAGTTACAAACTTTGTTTAAAACAACTTTTGTTCAGGAAAGGATTTTCAGTTAAAAAAAAGTTGAGCTGTGTTATTTATAGTAGTGTGGATTTTTTTATATAAATGATTTTTCAATTTTTTTTTAGCTTTACTTTGTATCCCGTATTTGCAGGGTAGATTAAAGGAACCTACTGTTAAGATACTATATTCCCCACGTACGCTCAATTTTTGAGACTTAGCTGCAGTATTGAGTGACGGAACTCAACGCCGCACCATCTTTTGTTAATTTGTTACCAGAGCAATAAAATTAAACTAATTCATTCTTCAGAGTGGAATTGAACCCTTCAACCGTTGAGTTTATACTCTAAAGCTGTGACTTTCCGCTACGACGACCTTAATAAATACATTTGACATTTCTGTTTTCTTTATCTCCACTCTTTCATCGATAAGATAATAAAAGGGAATCTGGAAACCTAATGTTATGATGTATTAATAAAGAAATGAAAATATTACATTTCTTCTACTGGGAACCGAATTTAAAACCGTCACGTTACAGGCGGACGCTAGTAACACTATGCCACTCAGGCTACACGTTTCTACAATAAAAAATAATATATGACTGAAAAACCTGAAAACAACCTGTGGTCATTTAAAAATTGAAAAATGTATATCAAATAGTTCCGTCGTTTCCCATTTCGTTTGTCGTGTCACTTTTATATTTTCTATTTTCTCTTGTATTTCCTTCTATATGCATACGTTTTACGAACTGTCTCTAGAATTCTTTGATACGTGATATGTATTATTTATTGTTATACGCTCGTTGTCCCTTTATTCGCCTTTTTCGCCTGAAATAAACTACGCGTCACGAAAATTTTAGTTTTATTCTTTTGTTTTTTTTAGATTTTTTTGATATGTGGAAAGAAAATCTAACTTTCTTTAATCTAAAACTTTAGCAGCTACTAACAACTCAGGACGTATATTGTTATTTGCAATTTATGATTTATAATGTTATTTGCAATTTATGAGGCCATCAGTGGCACAAACGTAAAGACGCAACGCGACAGGTTGTGGGTTCCATTTCCATTTCGAGGAAATTAAATATTTAGTATTTTCATTTCCTACCCTGTTATGTGCGGAGTATTACGTGAACCTGTCTTTTTTTTCATTTCTTCGTCCTGCCTGGGAGGCAAAGTGTGGTGTTGGGTTCCTTCAATCAACACACAATGCCTCCAGAATTCGCCGGAAAGTGGGGAACAGTAGCGTCGCAATAAGAACGGAGTGTCCTAAAATTAGGTTTCCCTCTGCTTATCCTGCTAAATGAGGGATAAAACGTGAAACTAAAAAAAAGAAAAAAAATCTTTAGACACCATGGAATTAATCTAAAAGTATTTTATTCATACAAAAGATAATTCATGATTAAAATAGTGGAGATTAATTTAAACCGGGATGGATAGTTCATTTTGAAATATACAACAGTTTTTACTTACAACAATAATTAGTAATTTGTTTGAAATATAATATTGCTTCAGTTCCCCTTTGTATGAAAGCTTATATTTAATCGTGTGTTCAAGAATGTAATTAGTTACGAAACGTTCTTTTTACTTAGTGTTCCCGATTATTATACTTACATACGAGCTGCCGCTCGCAGCTTCGCTTGTCATATGATTCTTTCTCTTCTCAACTTCACGCTGTAGCCTGGTACGAGGGTACGCAGAGAAATCCTAGTGTTAAGACAATACATTTCCCATTTTCTGCTGAATTCTGGAGGCATTGAGTGTTGAGTGGCAGATGTCTATGCAGCGCTTTGCTTCGACACTGGAGCGAAGAAATGAAAATATTTAATTGCCTCGAGTAGGAATCGAATTCACAACCTGTCGTATTTACAATCTCACGCTTGTGCCCCTGTGATCTCAAATTCTTATGAATAATAAAAAAATACAATTAAAAAAATTCGGTAAATTATTTGGTATATGAATTCATTTTACATGACATTGTGCTCCTTGTAATACGTTGTAATTTTAATGGAAAACAAATGGGAAAAATATAAATAGGTTTTTTACAAACATCCAATGCAAAGGAGCTTATCATTTTGAAATGTATGTATGTATTATATGGGTTCGATTCTCACTCAACGGAACGGAATATTTGACATTTTCATTTTTTCGGTCTGGTAACCAAAAAAACACACCGTTGAGTTCCTACACTTAGTACACTATGCCTCAAGAATTTGGAAGAAAGTGGGCATCGGAAAAGTCTGAATGGGGAATGGAGTGTTAGGTTTCCAGGTTCCTTCTGCTACCCTGTTATATCGCTATATGCGGATATAACGTAAAGCTAAAAAAATATAAGCTGAAAATGTGGGGTAGATAATATAGTAGGTATAGATAGAAAATCTGAAAAATTCCGCGCGTGCTTTTGCATAATGCTTAAACTCAAACGCGACTAGGGCGTGCATGATTATATTATCTCAGAATAACTGGGGTTTTGTTAGATTATTTGTTTAACAAGTTGTCCAACTTGATCAGATGGACAGATGGACAATAAAGTGATCCAAGGGCTTCGTATTTTCCGTTTGGATTACGGCACCATAAAAAACTACTATTTAAAATAATTATTAAATAATATATTATGATTATTATTAAAATATATAAATTTTGGTTCTTTTTATCTCCTAACTTCTAGGCAACAACAAAGTACGGCGTTGAGTTCCGCCATCCTTCAAACAATTTCTGGAACATGAGCGGAAAAAAGTTGTGCCTTGACACTAGATTTTCATTGCCTACCTTGTTAATATGGAATAAAGGGTAATTCTGAAAAATATATTTATATTCCCTCAAATAAGAATCAAATCTATACCAATGAGATATTTTCCAACTCCACTGCGTCTAGATAGCGTCAATATGATGTGAAAAAATAGAAAAAAGGCGATCAAAAACGACGTCCATCAATCAAACTGTTTGGATTGGAAAAATAGATGCTTCGACACAAATGGCACGGATAAAGACTAAAACGGCTAGCTTGTTTAAATATTTTTAAAGTGTGGGTGAAATGTATGAAAATATTTTTATACAAATAAAATTTATGAAATATATTACTTTTTTTTTAAATTTTGCGTTAAGACACTCCGTTTCATCTGTATCGCCCATTTTTTAGTCGAATGGCTGAGAGTTTAACGTCAAGCTTTTAATAAGACAATGTGCAGCGTTAAGCTCTATCGCTCAATACGCAATGTCTCGAATATTTGATAAAAAGTAGGGAACCTAAGTGTCTTTACAGAAGTTTCCCTCAGTTTATATGCAGAATACAGAAACTCAACAAAATAAAGAAAAAAGTTAAAAATAGCAGTTTTTTAATTACTGAGCTTACAAGTTACAAGTTTAGACTTTTCCGCGTAGCAGGGTAGATGGAGAAAACTCAGTCAAGTTACGAGATAAGTCGTTCTTCACTTTCCGCTAGAGTTTGAGTTACTGCGGCGGAACTCACAAACGCCGCTGTACAAATAAATAAGTTTTTTTTTCGGCTCAACTTACCGCGTGGTCACCTAATTTTTTACCATATTGAACCTTTGATCCAATACCTACTATGATAATCACTCATACATACATCACCTTCGTATAAAGAAAACTCCTCATTTTCATATCAAAGTAACGTTTCGTATATCGTTTCGAATTGTAAACATAACGTTAGTTTAAATGTTCACGCAACATTACGCAGATGTTACGAATTTATCGCTTTGAATAGTATTGTTATGATTCCTCTAAGGAGAAAATGTTGTGAAATGGTATTAGAGTATTCAGTTATTGTTGGTTTTGCTTAAAAATGTTTAAATGTTGGATTTTTAGCTTTACACTGTATCACGCTGCATGATAGATCGAGAAAATCTCGTATTACAAGTACTTTTAGTTTTTTTTTCGGAAATGCTCATTCCAGCCTCGTTTAAAGGCATCATTGTCACAAATAATTATAAATATGTATTTGTATAAAATTTATTAAAAAAAAGTCCCGCTGAGTTTTACGCGCCGGTTCTTCTCAGGTCTGAGGTCTGAACTTCTCAGGTTTGAACGTTTGTTCATAAAATAAAGCTTCTTATTTTGAATATAAGCTTCTTATTTTGAATAAAATTATTTGACTTTGACCTTGAATTTCCGATTTCGAGCCATAAGTAATTTACTATTATATTTATTAAGGGAAAGCGTTGGTCTTTGGAAGTAATTTTTGGGTGAAAATTAGTCAAAGTATTCCCATCCTTGGTCTATCCTTGCTAACAATATAAAAAGTTGTGACAAATGGTTAAGAATTTCGACGTGTTAATAAGAATGTTTGAGGCCAGTCGTAGCGCAGGGGCACAAAGTGTGACTGTAAAACCGACTGGTTGTGGGTTCGATCCCCACTCGAGGAAATGAAACATTTACTTAAATTTATATTTTCTTTTCTTCGCTCTGGTCTCTAGGCAAAGCGCGGCGTTGAGTTCTGCCACTCAACACACAAAGCCTCCAGAATTTAGCAGACAATGGGGAACGGAGTGTCTTAACACTAAGTTGTAACCTAATAAACCTAGTGTTAAGACACTCCGTTCTACATTTTCCGACGAATTTTCTCGAGTAAAGATCGAACCTACAACCTATGGCGTTTTTATTCACACGCTTTTGCCCCTGCGCCACTACTAGCCTCAATTTAATTGAATATTAAATATTGTAATATTTTATTTTGTTTGATATAAGTAAAAAAATATATATTTCATTTGAAATTAGATAATATTATTATACCAGTGAGTATTGTTCCTCTCAGCTTTCTCTATGTGGACAAAAAAATGTGAAATTCTGTTTTAGTGGTAAATTGAATTTTTAGGAGAGAGTCCATTTAAAATAAAATTCAACTATAAGAGTAAGAAAATAGGAGTTGTTTCATCATCACTCGTCGATTTTAATTATATGACCACACGCATACAAAGTCACCTGATATATTTTTTTTATTAGATATCTATGATATATCAGGAAATTGTTTACGTGAAATAAGAAAAAAACATTCAACATGAAGGATTAAAAATAGGGCTTATTGAATTTAAAGCTAAGATTTACTCTCTTAGTCTTGTAGTTAGCTAAAGTAATAAATTAAAAAAAAATACTTTAAGAAAAATATTGCAATCAAATTAAAAAAAATATGTAGAATTTAGCTATTAACGTTATTATATAAAAATATTATAATTATTATGAAAATAGTTTTTAGTACTACTGTAATCACTCAAATAAGAAAACATTTTAACAATTTCCATATCGTAACCAAACCCCTCTGGGATAATCGATTAACTGTGTACAAGCCTTTCCACTTAATTCCGTAATATATCGTACTAATAATACACGTAAAGACGATCACGCAACATAGAGGTACATATTTCTAAAGTATATGAAAATAAAAGTAAAAAATATACTCTAAGCACTAAAAGCTCGTACAATTGATGCCAGTCGTTGCGCATGGGTACAAGCGTGTGTGTCTGAGCGCGATAAGTTATGAGTTCAGTTTCCAGTTGAGGAAATAAATATTTTATTTATTAATATTATCATTTTTTTAACTGGTAAAGTAGGCAGTTTTAAAAGAAACGTAGCTTCATAACATTAGGTTCCCACGATTCCACTACCTACCTATCTTACTAGGTGCGGGAAGCTAAAAGTAGCTTCTCAGATATTACCTAAAAAAATTATAAAAATTAAAATTTTACCGTTTTGTAGTTTTCTAAAGAATTTCTAATATATTATTAGTATTATAGTAAATTTAAAGATAATAATTTACTGACGATTAATTTTCATTTAATCGCTCTGATAGAAACACAAAGCGAAGTATTGAGTGAGTTTCGTCACTCAAAATGCAGTGTTTCCAAAATTGTGCAAAAAATATGGAACGAAATGTTTTAGCCCCACGCCTGACTATCCCGCTATATGCGAGATACAGCGTGCAAAAAAAGAAACAAAATGTTAATATTCTCTTACGAAATATTCTTTAAACTAAACTTGGTTGATTTTTACATGAATCTTTATAGTGAATTTCAGTTATGACTTCGATATCGCACTTTACAGATAAAATATTTCCATTGTATCTTATTTTTGAAACTTTACAGACTAATTAAAATTTACTATTATCTTAAGTACTTTGAAAAGTAAACTTTCTGTTGTATTAGGTTCTTTTTAAAGTTCGCAATGACGTCAGCCAAGTATGAGATTCACAAACAGTTTATTTGTACAGCGTTGAGTTCCGCCACTTAACATAGTGTCGTTAATTGGATCGCATAGCGAAAAACAACGTGTCCTGTCACTTCACTTCTCTACCTACACTGCTACGCGGGATAAATTGAAGCAGAAAAAATCTAAGAAACTGCTTGTCTGTAAAGTCGGTTTATGAATAATAATTTTACGTGATAACGTCATTAAGAAAATATTAATAAAAATTGCATTCTTTTATGAATTGAATTGAATTCATGATCCCTAAATTATTAAATAATTAAATTGAAATTATTAAATAATATATTAAAATAACAAAGTGGAAGTAACTTGAAAAATTCTTTTTTTTTATAAGTTATTATTTATTTGCACTACTTAAAAGCTGAGCTGATAAAAAAAATCTATGAGAATTCACTATGACATCCAATTACAGAAGTACAGCCACCAACCAACAGATTTACAGCGGGCAAATAATTAAAACTAAACATATAAGCTTTTTGTTTTATCACAACTTTAATTAAGTTATAATGAACTTATAATGAATCGCATATCAAAAATGTATTCTCGGAATTTTACTTTAAAGAAAATTTTGGACGTTGTTAAACTTAACAAAATTAAAATGATCAATCATGCTTGCACCTATATTGATTTCGGAGTCTTATGATTTTCCATGTTGTGACATTGGATCGCGGTGGCCTCAATACAATAATGAAGCATCTTAATATAAGTGATGGTTGTATGTTCAATAATTTCTCAAATAAATGTGTTATTGCTACGGATGTTAATGCTTATATTTAAATATATCTGTTTAGTTTCACGCTGTAGGCAAGGGGGAACCTGGGAACCAGGTGTTAAGAAAATCCGTGCCCTTTAAGACACTTCTGTTCTCTACATTCCATCAGTAACATTTTCGTTTCAGTATTGTAGGCCACACATGGCGTTGACGTTGCAAAACACCAAAATGAAATAATACAAAGATAACTAATACAAGATCAGAAGTAGAACGAACGTGCCCACGTTCGTGACGTGGACGAAGTCGGATATTTTCGACAGACGTCCGTCGATACTCTAAGAGTTCATTAATTGCCTATTTCACAAACCATTTATTTTTATATAGCACAAGTTGATGTCCAATTATTATTAACTAGCGACCCGCTCGCGGCTTCGCCCGCTTTAACTACTGAATTATTCATATAATGTACCTATGTTTGCAAAGCACTTAAGATTACTAATGTGAAAATTATTGAAACTTTAATGCACCCACATTTTCGTAGCTCCAATAAGGATGTTCCAATTGTTTAAAAAAACACACACCTGAACAAATGACACAAACAACAGAAAACTTAAACGAAAGAAATTATAAACAACAGACTACCTACTATTCT
>DWQW01006362.1:0-16427 GCA_018249695.1 Heliconius erato demophoon | reverse complement strand
TTAGTATAGTTACTTCATGCTTAAACTATAAATTATTTTTTTCTTATTTTGTTTAGCTTTTTCTTCTTTTCGATCCCTCTTTTCTACGGCACATTTTTATCAATGGATCAAATAAATTTCATGAGGGGAAACAATAAAATGTTATTTATGTACAAAAAAATATCTTATTATTTCGTTGAAACAATTTAAGTATCCTTGACAACTGGATTTTTGCCAAAATACGTAAAGAAAAACTTTTCAGGCCAGTGAGGCTAGGAAGGCCAGATGAAATGAAATATTAAAGATTTTCATTTCTTCGCTGTAGTGTCAAGGCCAAGGTCATCACGCAATGTTTCCAGAATTCAGCCAAAAGTGGAGAGCGGAGTGTCTTAACACTAGGCTCCCTCTGCCTGCTACATACAGGATACAGAGCTAAAAAAGTAAAGTAAAACGCTTACGACGTAGTTCAATTACGCAATTGACATTTCGCATATTGCGTGTGGTCTTAATGATAATGCGTCTAAATTAACACCCTCTAACACTGTGACACTCGCAACTGGCGCTCGAGGCTGTTCAAGACTAAATTAATTGTAATTAAACTAGTTCTAATAGATATATGTATACATATGCTGATTTGAATTTTTTTATCTAATCTATTTCAGTATGCTTCACATGTCCATATTAATATAAAAAATTTTAGAACGTCGTCAAGTTCAAAACAATGTTTAAACAAATTTAAACGAAACGATATTTCAACAAAACAATGTTTAAACAAAATTAAACAAAACAATGTCTAAACAAATTTAAACAAAACAATGTTTAAACAAATTTAATCTTAATTATTTTTCTATACTCCAAGGAACCGTAGACCTGGATATTTGATATTATTTACAGTATGACACCTTCACGCTATCGTGAGGCACATAAGTTGTATTGACAGATATACATACACATGGACGGACACGAAAGTGATCCTATAAAGTTTCCGGTTTTCTCTTTTGGTTCCGTAAACGATAAAAAATCATTATATACTTTTTTATTACTATGTATTTACTACGCAAAATAAGAATTTATCGATTTATTCTTCACCTGAAAATTGAAGCAAAATATTTAATAATACCTAATATATAAATACATTCTTTATTTAATATAGATTATATTACATCTAATTATTAGCTTATTTTATAAGCGAAGCTGTCTATACCTACAGTGTATAAGTATCTACTGCATAAACATACGAGATGATTTTAATTTTTTGGCGAGAAGCCACTACCTGCATTGTTTTTGTTCACAAAGATTAGACATTTTATCATGCATGAAAACTATCAGAACGGAATAAAAACGTAAAGTAGATGTTTTTTTATATCCTACATATATTATCTATATCTTTCTCCTGCTGGTAGAGCAATATTCAATTTAATTTTAAATCCAGACGTTCGGATTAGTAATACACTATTACCAACGTTTACTTTTTGCTAGCTTACGCATAGAGATAATTTGAAAGAACCGAGAAATACGCAGGTGAATAACCTAACCTACGTAAGATGATATTTTTATGTATAATAGATACTTTATGAATATATTTTTATTTAAATATTCATTCTTTTCGATATCTGCTAGTATTACTGAAATATTTACTATTAAATTACTAGATAGCCAAACTTGGCTTTGCCCGCCTTAAGTTATTATTATAATATAGAACAATTATTATATTTTTTTTATATAAAATGTATTCTGATGTATAAGCTATATTTATATCTATATATATATAAAAGGACATGTACCTGACTGTATTTTCTGGGACGGAGTACCCTCTTCCCTACCCACCCGGTGTAGCTGTAAAGGCCAATAGGGCTAACAGCAATAACCTCAAGTTCGAAAAAAAAATGTACCTGACTGACTGAGTTTAAATCGGCACCGATTTTTATAAAAAATTAAATTCAGACTATTAAAAATATTTTATTGAACACGTGTTTCGTGGTTTTTTTAGAATTCACCCCTAAGGGTGCAAATAAGCGGGCGAAGCCGCGCGCGCCCGTTAGTATTACTATAAAATTTCATCTAATTCCGTATATGAATAATTACATGAAAATAAAGGATAAAAGTAACAAACAGGCATCCACATTTATATTAGTAGCATTTACTAGCTCAACATTCTCTCTAGCCTTTTAAGCAATTTGGATAAGTGGCACAAACCAACGTCATGCCAACCCGAAACTACGAATTTGCAACCCTCACATTTACAGCCAGATACCGCCCACTGCGCCACGACAACCAATTAAGCCGATTTCTCAAATTTATTAATTTAACTTTTCCGTAAAGTTTCGTACATTACAGCTCTTAATCCGGTTTCACTTTGTAATTTACCGATTAACGTGCCGAATGTCGGCGGAAACAAAGAGGTCGTCGCCCCTTTGACCGGTGACAAGTAAACTACTCGAGAGGCAAGTCGACACTATCATATTTCTTCTTTATTTAATTTCCACGTGCCGGCGCCGCGTCCGCTATCATGTGGAATGGTTATTTACTTCTACTTCTAGTTCTTGTAATCGAATGAGTGACTGCTTATAACAATAATACGTTATATTTTTTATAACAATTTACATTATACGTTTTAGATATTCTTAAGTTATATTTAAAGCCAAAATATTTCGAGAATTGAAGCTTTTTTGAACTTTTTTATTTAGATTTTGATAAAATATTGGTCTTGGAAAAATTTCTAATAAATATGCTATATACATATGTACGCTTTAACGCAACTGAGCTTTGGCTGCAGTTAAGAGTTAGTTTGAAAAAATTCTGTTAGTATTTGTTAATTTAACAATCTAGTTCATGATATTAAGGGAACTAAATTTTACAAAAACTTTTCTAATGAATATACTGAATTTAAAAAAAAAAAATGTATTTTTAAGTCTAAGAAAAAGAAAACTAAAAAATTGTGAGGTAGTGGAATTATTTCATAGATCAACTTAAAACTACTTTTTTAAACAAACTACATTTTCTAAAAGTATTTCTTTTGGAAAAATAATTAATTTCTAAAATTATACGGCTTATAACATATTTTTAAATATTTTGAAAAATGAAACGCCGTAAAAAATATCTACTTTTGTTGTTAGAACAAAAGTTTGCCTGCAGTTAATGTGCAGGCGTATAGTCTTTGTTTTGAATTAGAAACGTATTCTTTTTGATTTAAATGAATTTTAAACTTAAAATCAAAGTAAGAAGCGGACCAAGTTCCAATATATTAAAAATCTGTACAAATAAGTACTATCACTTCACAAATATTTAAAACATTTTATATTATTATTTAACTCAACACGCCTCCAGAATTCGGCAGAAAGTGGGGAACGGAGTGTCTTAACACTAGGTTCTCTCTGCCTACCCTGCTGTGTGCAGGATACAGCGTGAAGCTGATTTAAATTTTTTTTAATTATATTATTTAAAATATATTATTTGTTACTAAGTAGCATAACGAGCAAGATTATACACACATCCATCATTCATTATAATTATAATTATTAATATATTTATAATCATCTTATGTCTTGAAGGCCCATATTTCGCTGTCATTCATAGATATGTAATTTATAAATGAAAACGGCATCTCAAGAATGATCTCAGACTTGAGAGCGGTTTATAAATATGGCCCATATTAAGTAACTAATTTGGTTATGGTGGTGTTTGTTTATGTTATGTTATTATTGAATATGGATTTTATAAGTTACAATACCTACCTATAAAATAAATATATACTTACGATTAAAATGAAGTTTAAACATTGTATATTATTGTGGTTGAAAGTTAAATATTTTCATAAATTCAGTTTCAGGGTCTTGATAGCGATGATAATTGACCTAACCTATTTACATAAATTTCTTAAATATATTCATTTATATATACGTATGGATAAGTATATAGTTAATTCTACTGTTACTTAGTATATTTTGGAAATACAAATATTTCTTCGATCTAGATAAACAAAGTATAAATTTGGAATCCAACTGTCATACTGCCTTGTCTTGTTTTTAATAGACAAGAAAACTCGAGAAAATGAAATGTTTAATTCTGACATTTTCGCCCTGGTGTCAAGGCAAAGTGCGGCGTTGAGTTTCGCCACTCAATACGCAATGCCTTTAGAATTGGATTGAAAATGGGGAACTGAGTGTCTTAACACTATTCCCTCTGCCTACCTTGTTGTTTGCGGGATACAGAGTGAAGCTAAAAAAATAAAAATAAAACAAAAGAAACAATGAATTCAAATTTTATAATTTTTTGAAAACATAAAGACATTACATGTAATTGACATATTATTCGTGTAAAATTAAAATACAATTAAAACAATGAAAATATAATTCCATCTAGTATTTACCTTGTTGGAAAATATCTAACTTAACATTTAATTATATCTTTAACACTAAGATAAAATAATAATGTCAATACCAACTAAATTGTGTGCAATTCAACTATTGAATCATCATTTAATTCTTAGATATATTTACAAAACGAATACCAAGATGTCACATGCCCTTAATAATAACATTTTCTTGATAGAATAGTGTGTTATACGTAATATTTCAAATTGATATTCGAGAATGAAACGCGCCTTGTAAGTAAGCATAAAACAATATCTTCTTTGTCGGGCTGCGCAGGCGCCGGCGAGACGCGTACCTATGACAATAAACAGTAGTTTCTGGTTATTATTAACTTGAATTTGATGTTTTCCAAATATAACATGCAAATAAAATATCTAACAGTCGCTGCTGTTGTTGTAACAAAAATTAGCATCCAACTCAAATATTTTTTAATAATTTTAAAATGTCCTCTTGTGATAATCTTATCTAAAGAAAAAATATATGTACATATTAATATAAGTAATACTTCTTCATTTACATTTATCCAATTTGCGGTAATGTTATGAAATTTCATAAACTTAATGTTATAGACTAAGATCCCAGGTCATCCAGACCTACGCCATTTTAGTAAAGCTGAAATTTTAGGGGCTTACCTCTGAAAGGGCTCTTTCAAGTTAGTAAGTACGCATACCGTCTTAACTACATATTAGACTAATAATCCAAGGAGCCCTGAAATCTTGGGCAATTAGTAAATAGCAATGTTTGTATTTGGATGGAGAGAAAAAAATCTTATTACTTATTCTGTGAAGTAATGGAGAAAAAATCTTTCATTTTGGCAATCTTTGTTGCCATACCTACATTATCACTTTTAAGAAAAAATGTTAGGATATTGCCATTTTGATAATTATGAACATGCGATCTCCTATTTTGTAATATTATCTCTTTTTTTACCGTACAACCTCCTTCGTGTGATCTCCATGCAATTTGACATTGGCGAAGTAATTTCGTGCTTAACTGGCACATTCGAAACCAGATAATTAAAAAAACACAAATGTGTAACTGTAAAGGCGACTGGTCGTAGGGTTCGATTCCCATTCATTTTTCATTTCTTCGCTCTGGTGTAGAGGCATAGTGCGGCGCTGAGTTCCGCCACTCAACACGCTCTACCTCCAGAATTCGAAGCAAAGTGGGCAGCGGAGTGTCTTCACGTTAGACTCCTGCCTACCCTGCTATATGCGGAATACAGCGTGAAGCTGAAAAAAAATAAAAAAAAAATAACTGAACTTGATGATTACGATGAATGACATAAGCCATATATTTTATAAATTAGGTCATTCACTGATAATAAAAAATGAATCATCATCTCGTTTTGTTTTCGTAACTTCTCATAATCAGTGACGAGAATTCTTAGAAATAGATATCTGGTATTCAATGTATTGTAGTATTTTGCGATAGCTTAAGTACTGTTTGATAATAGTTAGTTGGATAAACCTATTTCCGTTATTTCTAGAAATGTGCAATCATTTTTTTAAGCATTTTCTGCTTTACGATATGAAGCTCGTCCTCATAAGTAGATTATTGTTAATTTTGGCTTTATTAACAGCTTTACGCTGTATACGCTGCACACAGTAGGGTAGGCAGAGGTAACCTAGTGTTAAGACACTCCGTTCCCCAATTTCTGCCGAATTCTGGAGGCATTGCGTGTTGAGTGGCAGAACTCAACGCCGCGCTTTGCCTCGACACCAGAGCAAAGAAATGGAAATACAAATTTAAGTAAATATTTCATCTCCTCGAGTAGGGATCGAACCCACAACCAGTCGGTTTTACAGTCACACTTTGTGCCGGCGCGCCGCGACTGGCCTCTAATTTTGAGTTTATTGTTTTAAATATGTATTTGTTTATTTTTTAATATTAATTTCATAATGCAATCAAACAATATGTCATGACAATATTACTTATAATATGTAAAATAATATTATTTAAAAAAAAACATACAGACTCCTAGCCCACTAGGATTTCGTACGAAGTTTAGGATACAATAATATTCAATTAGGTCAATGGGAAGTTCAACTTATAAACGTTGACAAACTTAAATTTGCGGGCCTACACTCATTTTGTTTGAAATGAACTAAAATAATTATTAGAATTGTAGAAATAAACTAAATTATAAAACTACTTTTATTGAGGCCAGTCGTGGCGCAGGGGCGCAATGTGTGACTGTAATACCGACTGGTTGTGGGTTCGATCCCCACTCGAGAAAATTAAATATTTATTTACATTTATATTTTCATTTCTTCGCTCTGGTGTCAAGGCAAAGCGCTGCGTTGAATCCTGCCATTCAACATGCAATGCCCCCAGGACTCGGTGAAAAGTGGGGAACGGAGTGTCTTACACTAAGTTCCCTCTGCCTATCCTGCTGTGTGCGGGATACAGCGTGAAGCTGGTAAAATTATTACAAACTATTACTTCTTGCCAAATTTTATGATTGTAGGTGTATTATGGGAAATATCCTATAGGATTTGATTTGACGAGGCGAATGAAGTTTGATAACAAAGTGATGCTATAAGGGCTCCGATTTTTCCTTTTGAGGTACGGAATCCTAAAAAATAAATAAAATGAAACAAAGTTATTCCATTCTACTTATTATTTGAACAGATGTTCGAAACAGCATTCATTGCTAAAATACTCGTCAAAATACCTGACAATTTAACATGCTTCATGCATGTACGTCCTTTCAAAAAGTTGATCTAATAGATATAAAATAAAAATATTTAAATAAAAAAAGAAATGTTTGAAAACACACACAAACCTTCTTCTTTCTTCTTTCCAAAATGGTAGAATCTAAGAAATAATGAGTATATATGTACATGTATATTTAATTATAGATGTATATATCATTCAGCCATTTAGGTACGTCTTAAACAACTAGATCTAGTTTCGTTACACACTTGCTCTACTTAAATACATTTATGATATTTAACATTTAAATTATTAGAAAAATATTTAACAGGATAGTAGCTGTAACAATTTTCTTTGTAAAACATTGAATTTCGTGACAAATAATATAACAATTGACCATGAGCGTTGTACATGTACACGCGATATTGATTTTGATTATAAATGTATATTTTTTATTTATTTTTATGATCCATAGCTAAACAGTGTTTTAAAATTACTTTTAAGATATACATAATTAATATTTTTTTTACCTGAAAGTTCCGAGTAGTCTACTGATAACCACGAACTACTAAATTAAAAATTAAAATTTAGTCAACTTCACGCTGTATCCTGCACACAGCAGGGTAGGCAGAGGGAATCTAGCGTTAGACACTCCGTTCCCCATTTTCCTCGGAGTTCAGAAGGCATTGTGTGTTGAGTGGCGAAACTCCATGCCGTGCTTTGCCTTGACACCAGAGCGAAGAAATGGAAATATAAATTTAAGTAATTATTTCGTCTCCTCGAGTGGGGATCGAACCAGTCGGTTTTACAGTCACACTTTATGCCCCTGCGACTGGCCTCCTACTAAATAGACTACTAAATAAATATTCTATTATTACAAAATTTCCGCACAATATCTCCGTAAAAATATTTTCATTTAATATAAGTATGTATTTTATATTTAAACCGCTTGATCTATTAACCTATTTTCTACATTACGTCTATTCTGCGAGGCAATAAGCTAATATCGTTCATCGTACCTATAGAACAAGAAACTATATAGAAATGGCATCGATTTTTGTATATTGCTGCCGAAAAGGCAACATTTCATTAGAAATTTACTCGTTCATTAAAAAGTCTTAAGTAATAAAAGATAGTATTAATTTAATAATTAATGCTATCTCACAGATAGCAGATGAAAATACAAAATATCTGTATCTTATATTTTCAAAAATAATTTTCTCATTAATGAAAGATAATAATAGGTAACAATTTATACGATTAGTTACATTTTTAAATTACAAATAACTATGTAAAAAACGAAATGCATGTGTCAAATGTGTATCAACTAAATATTGCTATTCGAGATCTGTGAAACCAAAAATTATGGCTTGTTTGGCAGATAAGGCTGTCCGGGACTTTATCAGCCAGTGGTTAAACTAGCCCTAAATGTATCAAAAAATGAAGGAAACAAAAGGATAAAATTTCCACTCAATATATATTTTAATTATTTTCTATATATTTTCTTTAGGATCAACAGAAATAAATCCACGTTAAATACTTTCATTCATACTGAATCACAGATAACCTTACATACATAATTTCTAAGTTTGTTTTGCACTATTTGGAAACTCTTATCCGCCCTCCTTACTAACAAAGTAAACATCAGTTTACGGGCTCGTCTAGCCATAAACTTGACTAATACATGATTAAGCTAGTGCTATTCAAGATTTATTAAAGATTTCCGTTCTTTCGTTACAGGTAAGTCTTGCATTGTATATACCAAATGCACCGTAACGGTGAGTGATAAATATTATGCAGAATTCATGTTATTATGAATCAAAGATAAAGTTTTTAGTATTGGAAAAGGAAAAAGTTCAGTTAAAATTTTAAAAGGAAATACCATATATATTACTTCACTTATATGTGCCTACTTGACTTGTATTCATTTAGGCAAGATTAAGTTTTATGCAAGTCTATTAGTTATTTGGATATCAATGTAGCTACGGGGCTGCAATTGGCAGGAGTAGTATTCATTCATATTTACATTTATATTTAATTTTCATTTCTACGCACTGGTGTCGAGGCGAAGTGTGACGTTGAGTTCCGGCACTCAACATGTCTTAACACTAGGTTCCCTCTGCCTACCCTGCAGTGTGCGGGATACAGCGTAAAGCTGATTTTTTTTTATTCCAGACGTTTATGCATTATTTGGACTAAAGAATTCCACAATTCAAGCCACAATCACTCTATGAGCGCAATGAAAGTAATCTGAAAATTGTTATAAATATATATATAGTAATCTGAATATTGTCAATCATTATTTAATATGATGCTAAAAGTTAAAAAATACCGGTCAAGTGCGAGTCGGACTCGGTCACCGAAAGTTCCGTATCAATTTCACGATTATAGAAATATTTTCCTTTACTTGTACTTTTAGTTCAAAATTTACATTTCATATTTGTAGATCAACGGGAAACAAAATATTGGTTTTGATTACGCGACGAATAAGGTAAGAAAAATCCGAAAAAAATATATATTTATGTGTAAAGGAAGTTTGACAATATTACTGAATAGGGCCGCAAACTACAATTCTATTACAATTGACCTACAATTTTAAAATCTGATATGTTTTTTCATGTTATAATTATGATAGCATTTAGGTTTAATTTTCTTTACTTGGATCAATTTTCATTTACATAATTTATGTACTTGAAGTTAAAAAGGCAAATTTGATGAGTAAATAATCAATAAAATAGTTATATAAATTTATTCAAAGAATAAGTTATATGCCTCATTTTTTGAAGGTTAAATAATTTACCATCAGTTATAATAACAATAGTTAATTCTCAGATTTGAGAACAAAAAAGGCAGTATTATTCGAGAAATGCTTCTTAACGCGTCTATAATCATTTTTATGTAACACTCTAGCCAACTATAGAATTATGATATAAATGACATTATTATTAGATTGATTGATGATTTTTGAGTACCTTAGTGCAAGCTGAGTTTCTTAACGCTAGGTTCCCTCTGTCTACCATCATACTAAACGCGGCCTGAAGCTAAAAAACACTATATCCTTAAGGCAAAATATTCAGTAGGTATTTTAGTACCTAAAGCTAAAATTCAAAAAACATTGTGTAATATATAACCTTTAAAAAGATAAAGTTATGTGAGTTCTTTTTATAAATATCAATATCACACAAATGACAACTCACGATACGTAGTAAAATCTATTTTGATGTACTAAATAGATACTTTTCACTTATCATAAGAAATTCTTTGTCGTTCGCTATTTTTGAGAATACTTATAATACAGGAAAAAAAAATCAAATGAATCATATATTATTATGCTTAGGCGCTTAATACGATAACTCACTTAACTGTAACGTATTACGCATACGTTCTTAAAACATTTTTTTTTATTATTTAGCTTTCTTCACGAATTGATAGAAGAGAGCGTAGTATATATATATTAGAAATTATATTCATTTTTTTCAGCTTCATGCTGTATTCCGTATATAGCAGGGTAGAAGGAACCCAGTGTTAAGACACTGCGATCCCCACTTTCCGCCGAATTTCTGAGACATTGTGCGTTGAGTGGTAAAACTCAACGCCGAAAACATGAGAATATTAATAAATACTAATTTTGCCGTGTGGAATCGGCCTTTTTATAATCCTCTATATAATATTATTGTAAAATTATGGTGATTAACCTAAGAACTATAAATTTTAATCAAATCACGGCTATTACCAAATGATCATAAAGTTGAGTTGTCTAGATATTGTGTTACAAGTGACGGCGGTGTCAGCTATCCTGTTAGTCCGGAGGTCAAACCGCCAGTGGAAGTGCTCAATGAGTGAGGCACAATAAAACCATAATATTCTAATTTGCGACAGGGCACGTGGGCAGGCATTAAACTTAAACAAATAACTTTATATCGCCTCTATTGGGATGTCCTGCCCGCCAGATTGCCAAGTTCCATTGGCACGCAAAGGTACTCGACACACGCATAGAGTATCTTATTCACAGAGCATTCTTTTATCGATCTGTATTATCATTTTTATTAAATAAAAAACTATATTTGTATTAAAAAACAAAGCGAAAATCCAAGGATAGATTGGTCGAACTGTCTCTTTCTTCTGCTAAAGTAACAAGCAAACTAATAATTAAAAACTATATTAACTTACTCAAGAAACTATATTAAATACATCATGTTAAAGATTGTTGCAAGTTTTGTAATTAAGTGAACGTAACTTCTGACTGTATACGATAACGTTATAAATTAGAGATGCGATCTCTTCGTAGGATATGTCGAGTCAGCTTAGCTGATCAAAGAAGATCGAAGAATGGCAGGTACTAGCGAGGATGTCACGGTGAGAATAAAAGAAGAACATGGTTAGCTGGTTTGGGCACGTGGAACGAATGAGTGATGAAAGAATGGCAAAAAAGATTTATGATGGATACCTCGGTTGATCTCCGAACACACAGTATCAAAGATACTGGAGAAAGATCACGTAAACCTCCCGAAAGGACCTCCCGGAGGACATCAAGAGGTTGATGACAGCGGAGAGGCGAAAGAAGTATATAGAGACGGTGTGTTTGACGGTTCGTTCTCTCTGACTCCGCTAGGGATACAGCGTGAATAGAAAGAAAAAAAGAAGCGTGCTAGATTGGATTAGATTTTTTATATTTCAAAATTATCAACTTTTATAATACTATACTTTATACATCCGGTCCTATTCTAAATTATCACTATCATCAGATACACAAGGAAATTGTACCATGCCTTAAATAACTCAAATACGATAATGTCTGTAACTTATCATACATACTTCTGACGTACTTGCGATAATGTTTGTTTAAATGACGTAATTTGCTTACGAAGTTGTCCAAATCCTTTACGCATTTCATTTGAAACGACAATAATAATAATAATGTTAATATATAAATGTTCTGTTTAAGCACACCTCGTTGTATGGACGATGACATTTGATTCTTTTCCCGTTAGGGCTATTTATATTGAAAATCTTTCTCGTTTTCCTCATAGGATTAGATAGAATGCGGCATGAAGGAACTGAACATCGCGCCGAAGTTTATTTTTACAATTCGTCTGTTTAGGCAGAAAATGATCGTATACTAAATTGCAAATACTTCTACTAAATTGAAAGTTTTATTTTTGGTAGTATTTTTGTCAAACATCCTTCTCTGTGTGTGTATCTAAAGTAGATGGAATCAGTCCTTATCAAACACAATTTAGGTTTTAGACGCTACGTGGGCGCTATACACGCTCTAAAATTCCAATGCCAAATTGATACTAGTTCGAGTATTGTTTCTTTGATTATTTAGTACCTGCCTATTATGTAAATTTGACAAATACACAATAAAAAAAATTGATAATAAATTATAAAATTCTTAGCTTATTAATCTTGAACATCTACTTGATACATTAATATTTCTTTCAGTTATTGCCATTATCGCAATGGGACAGCGTCTGCTTACGGGTTTGATCCAAACACGAAGAAATGAATTACTTCCCGGCCACCAATCTACGCTCAGTTTCTCTGATTCATGGCGGAAATCCAAGAACAGAGTATCTTAACAAGTTCTTTCTGCCTAACCTCATATATACATATAAATTAAAACTGGAAGTTGATAAAAAATATTTAAATTACTGCTTTTGTCAATCTTCAAATTCAAATACCGTGGAGCCAGGACGGCATTTGGAAAGCAACATCATATTTTTGAGTCGTAAGTCCTACAGTGCCTAAATACATACGTACGAAGTCTACCTACTGACGCAACTGAAACTTGGACATTCACCGTTGTGCTAGCTACAATTTAAAAGTCGATCAGTCAGCAATGGAACACGTGGTGTATCTGGTAAATAAGATTTGTAATAAAATCATTCACCAGAGAGCCAAAGTCAGACTATGAGTAGACTAGACTAGTATACTTGGCACACTGAAGTGGAACAGTCACACCAGCACGATGGACAGATAATTTAAAGATATCTGGCAGTAGATAGGCAGGGGCTCTATGAGCGAGGCCTACGGCTGCAAAAAAAATTGATATTTTTATTTACGTGACGAATCACAGTCCTAGTGACTATATTAATATATGTTATAGCTATTTTAAATATATTATGTTACTCCAGGCTATTAGCACTCATATTATGATTGTATTATCATAAACATATTAGAATCTTAAGGCTTTGTTTAGGTACCGTCTCCTTCGCTTTATAAATAAGGCTAGGCTGGAACAATTGTTAATATTGTTTTGATTATGTGCTACGTTTGGTAAGTTAGTCTCATAGAAAAATATTTTGAAAACTTATAACGTTTAGAATACAACAAAGATTTATTTATTAGTGGGGCCAGTAGCGGCGCTGGGGCACATGTGTGTGACTGTAAACGCGACTGGTTGTGGGTTCAATCCCGACTCGACGAAATTAACTATTTATTTAAATTTTTATTTCTCGTCTCTCGTCGTTCTGGTGTCGAGGCAAAGCGCAGCTTGAGTTCCGCCACCCAACACGGAATACCCAGAGGTTCCCTCTGCCCACCCTGCTGTGTCCGGGATACAGCGTTAAGCTGTATTATTCATTAATATCCTAAATGTGTTTATACAAGTATTTAAAACGAAATAAGGAATATTTAAAATTAAACATCATTATGAATTATATTTTTTTGGTAATTAAGTACCAAAAAGTATACTTTTTCTATATCCTTTCACATTATAAACTTAGTACCTCAACCTGCATGTAAATCATATATTTAAATATCATAGTTAAAATTATAAATTTAATTTAAAACATTCACCTTCGAGTTAAATTTAATTATGATAGTATTATCATAATAATACTACACCAGTGTACTAGTTAAGTAACAATAACAATAAGCCTATAGGATCTTGTCTACGTCGACTTGAAATCCAATACTACTTTGTGTTGACATTATAGACACGTGCTTTCGAGATAAAGCCCGTCTCGCTTGCACGTGGTTGGAGAACGCTAATAAATTTACTTTACATAATTTTAATATTAAATTTGTTTAAGTAAGATATATATTTTAAAGAAATTATCTATTGTTTTATTGGGCTTGGTTTTATAAGTTATGTATGGTATAAGATAATGATTTTCATAGTTGTATATATAGACTAGCGGCCCACTCGCCCGCATACCACCTGTAATTATTTTATTATGCTGTATTTGCATTATATATTAAAAAATGTAAAAACATCCAATATTTTTTTATTATGTTGAGTAAGTGTAAGCACTACGTGGCTGCTTGCGCTCCATGCGGAACTCGACCCTATGCTTGCGACAGTAAAAAGAGCGTTGCATTATTTTAATTTAACATTTTCTCGAAAATTAAGAAATATTCTCTCTCTCCTCCCATCACTTGTACATTAGGGGATCTCAAATTTAGATCTCATATAAAATTTAAAAAATGTATTTATTATAATATAGAAACGTTTATTAATAGTAGGCATACTATTATCGTTCCCTTCTTATCAGTGGGCTTTTCTGTATTGTAGATATTATAGTTTAATCATTGCTGTAAAACTGCCATACAGTATTTTAATATTTTTTTATTTATATTTTTTGTATATGCTATGGTACATACAAATATTTGTATCTAAGTACTTATTTAAAATAAATATAGAAAAATATTGCTTTTTTAATTAATTCAGCATTTTTAATATATTGACGTCATTATAAAGTAGGCTGCTGTAATAAGGTGTGATACTCTATACGTTCAGGTAGACCTTTTATTTAAATCAAATATCAAAATCTTGCACATTATACAGCAATATACACTTTAAATGTGGGCCACTACCTAAAAGTCTTAAATATCAGCATATATAAATAAAAAGTTAATAAAATTAAGTAAAAGTATATGTATATTATAAGGGTTCGAAGTTCTATTACTAACTAACAAAAATTACACTCTGAATTAATATTAAAAAATATATATATAAAAAAATTATATTATAGTTTTGATATAATTACAAAAAAAATATGTTTAAATTATGTGATATTAGAAATATAATAATGCCTTTAATAAAACGCCATGAATTATTGTCATAACAGTAACCACAAATGGCTATATTTATACGTATTAGTAGTATTTATACGTAAATATCCATGTTTTTATGATAATCCTATAAATATAAACAAACAATGCTTAAATGTTATCAATATTAATAAGTATAATGTTATTACTTGAAAGCATTTGATTGCAAGTACGATGGTTGTGGGTTCGATCACCACTCTCCGCTTAATAATTCTTTATTTTCATTTTCCGTCACTGGCACTGGCGTCATATGCCAAATTTTCGTTTAAGTTTTTTAATTCGTTATATTTTTTATGATAGAAATTATTATTCTGTATACCTAAGTAATATTTTCTCATCGAGTATTAAAAATATATATCTATAATTTCTGACGGGCATATTAACAACACAATCTATTTATAACTAAATAACCTGGTTGTGGTTTCGATCCCCAGTCGAGGAAATAAAATATTTATTTAAATTTATATTTAAATTTCTTCGCACTGGTGCCCAGGCAATATGTGGCGTAGTTTCAAAATTCGGCGGAAAGTGGGAACGGAGTGTCTTAACAATAGGTTCCCCCTGCTTTCCCTGCTGTGTGCGGGATACAGCGTGAAGCTGATTTGATTCGAAACAAAAAAAACCCTGGTGTTTAGGTTTAAATTATTATTATTCCTTACGTGGCAGTTTTTAGTTAGCTTCCCACGCGACTTGCCCGGTGCACGGCGAAATATCCAATTACGAAAATCAGCGTTACACGATGTGCATATATTATTTTCTATGATTTTCCTTTCTATGTCATTTTGTTTATCGTAAAATAAAGATTTTACATATTAATTATTCTAAATAACTCAATAATAAAAAACTTTGAAGTGATTAAAATAATTTGAAAAAAAAACCTTTTCAGACGTTATTTTTATTTTATTAAAAAATATTTCTATATAAACGAAACAAAAAAATATTAAAAATAGCTTCACTCTGTATCCCGCGCTTAGCAGGGCAGGTAGAATGGACCTGGGAACCTAATGTTCCTGTCGCGTTTTAGTCACAATTTATGCCCCTGCGCCACGACTTGCTTCCAATAAAAAAAATGTTATTATGAAATAAAATATTTATATAAAATTTAAATCCTAGTAAAATATATTTTATATAGCTTAAGTATAAAACTATTATTATATTGACTTTACATTACACGGCATGTTGCAATAAATCTAACAAAATGTTCTTTAAAGCTTTAGGAATATTATCATAAGCATCAAAGGGCTCATTAACATATACAAGGCAACAGTTACGCCTTGAACACAGTCGTGTTCCTTCACCTGTAAATACTTAACTCTTACATAATTTCACATATAAAATATATATCGTTTATTTTATTAT
>DWQW01006361.1:0-16428 GCA_018249695.1 Heliconius erato demophoon | reverse complement strand
GGGAGACCTCGGTTGACCTTCGAAAACACAGTATCAAAGATACTGGAGGAAGGTCACGTAAAAAGCATGAGGACCCCCCGAAGGGCATGTATGAAGAGGTTGATGACAGTGGACGAGGCGAAAGAGGCATGTAGAGACCGTAGCGTTTGGCGCTCCGTTCTCTCTGACTACCCCGCTAGGGATAAAGCGTGAAGTTAGTTTAGTTTACTTTAGTTTAAATTTTTAAATTTTGGTTTTAAAGGTAGGGAACGTATTCTGCTTTTAGCAATGCGTGTTGAGTGGTGGAACTTAGCGACGCCCGATGCCTCGACAGCAGAGCGAAGAAATGAAAATATTAAATATTTCATTTCCTCGAGTGGGAATCGAATTCACGACCTGTTGCGTTTACAGTAAGATGGTTGTGCCTCTGCGCCACGACTATTCCCACAAATTCTTAATAGGATTCGTATATTTGAATTCTATTAAGATTTATTAATTTGTTTTCTTGACAATCAAACCACGATTTTGATATAAGCTTCTAATATGGTTATACTATTTCACTTCATGTTATCCCGAAACGCTGACCGAATATAGGAAGGCAAAGGAAACCTAATGTTAAAATATTCCATTCCCTTCTTTCTCCCGAATATTCTAGACATTGTATGTTGAGTGACGGAACTTAACGCCGCGCTTTGCCTTGTTTCCAAAGCGAAGAAATAAAATTATTAAAAAATAATATTTCCTCAACCGTCGTCTGACGTCGTGTGATTTTATAGTCACACTAGCATGTAAAGCCACAGGTTTGTACAGCCTCCGGGCCACGACTGCGTGAATGCCATAATGTAGATACCTCAACATCTTATCACTAATAGACATTACAAATCATAAGCACAGTACAATAATAAAAAAAATAAAAATAAATCAGCTTCACGCTGTATCCCGCACACAGTAGGGTAGGCAGAGGGAACCTAGTGTAAGACACTTCGTTCCCCACATTCTGCCGAATTCTGGAGGCATTGCGTGTGTTGGCAGAACTCAACGCCGCGCTTCGCCTCGACACCAGAGCGAAGAAAATGGAAATATAAATTTAAGTAAATATTTCATTTTCTCGAGTGGTGATCGAACCCACAACCAGTCGGTTTTACAGTTACACTATGTGCCGCTGCGCCACGACTGGCCTCAGTACAATAATGTTAAAAAAAATCAATGAAACAGACAAATTGATCTCGTATCCATTTTCCAAAACATCCACCCATACATATAATATACCGAAATAGCTTCCAAAGTGTTATAAGAGCATTGAAGAAATCCCATCTTTCCATTTGAAGAGGTCGCATCCATTTTGTATACAGACAGAAACACAAAAGTATTTAGACTGGCAGTTACTCAATTATGATCTTTATTACAACAAATATAAGATTCAAAATGACTTAAATATTTTCTGTTTTAGACAGAAAGGTCACACGTACACATATGAGATGTAAAACGTTATTCAAATTCGTTAGAAGCTCAATATATTTACAAACACTCGCTTTTGCGTGTTTGGTGTCGGGTCGCGGGAAAACGGGGCATCTTTCACGCTGGTTTGAAATATTTAATATCTCTAGAACTCTACTAAGTGGCTTTTAAATACTGTACTGCACCTCTTTTTCGCCTCTTAAGCACTTCTAGTATTTTTATAATGTAAATAAGTATGACAAAGAGGTGTTGAAGTTACTTTTTGGTTTCGCAAATATCTTATCGTGTGTTTTTAGTTTAGTTTATTTAGAATACCAGTAGTTTTGTCGTTTGATTTCATTCTTTTGAATGATTGGGATTGAATTAAAATTAAATCAAAATAAAAAATTAAATCAGCTTCACGCTGTATCCCGCACACAGCAGGGTAGGCAGAGGGAACCTAGTGTTAAGACACTCCGTTCCCCACTTTCTGCCGAATTCTGGAGGCATTGCGTGTTGAGTGGCAGAACTCAACGCCGCGCTTAACCATTATTAATTTTTTCGCGGGATTGAATTATTTTCATTTATTTGGTTCGGTAAGAACAAGACAAAATGTGGCGTTGAGTTAAGCTAACCAACACGCCAGGCCAGGCCAAGTTGCCTGGAGAGTAGGGAATGGAGTGTGAGATGTGAGATACGTATGTATTTTATTTTATTATTATTATTATTTCTTATTTCGTTAAGTTCTCTATATTTCGAAAAAATATGTCAAGACAAACAAAGAAAATTATTTTATAATACTAAAACTATTCTACAATTATTCATTTATTATTATAATTACAACCGTGACAAGAGAGAACCGTAAAAATTAAGATGAAGCTATAATAATAAGTGAATTCGTCCTGGCGCAGAAACACAAGGGCGTGACTGTGTCGGTTGTGGGTTCGATCTCCACTCCGGGGGAAGAATTATTATTTATGAATATTTTATATTTTTTCGCTCTGGTACCATGGTACCTGGCATAAGAATGGCGTTAAGTTCTCTAACTGAACACAGTGATGCCCCAAATAATTCGGCGGAAAGTGGCGAACGAGGTGTCTTAACACTAGGTTCCCTCTGCCTATCCTGCTGTGTCCAAGATACAACATGAACTATACCATTTGACAAAACCGAAATTGATCTTTACATCACAAATAAAACGTCAAAAAAGAGCACATAAGGAAAATCGATGGATATCGGAGCGAGTACCCAAGGCTTACCAGGCTATATCCTGGCTATATCCTGGCTATATCCTGGCTATATCCTATACCAGGCCTTGGATACTCGCAGCTTAAATGAGTTCTTTGGTATTTGCACAGCGATCCCGACCCTAAACTTTGAACAGCAAGTCACTGAGCCGGGCTATATCATTGTCGCCAACGCTGCGCCACTTCGGACGCCTAATTACTAAAGTGTCGCGGAGACGCGTCCGCATTCCGCCGCCGGGATTTAGTTACGGTGCCTTATTTCATTATTAAATTTGCTGACTTTCATTTTTTTTATGTGTGAATTAGTTTTTTTTTTAATTATTTTTTTTATTACTGTGCTTTTGTTTTTTTAGGGATATGATAGGGGATTTCAGGTGCGATTTTATTTTTCGAGCAGTTTCTTCAGTTTCAGCAGATTTCTCAAGCGTGCGATTGTAACACCGTGTGCAGCAGGTTGTGGGTTGGATTCCCACTTGAGGATATAACATATTTTTTATTTTTATATTTTTCTTTGCTCTGATGTCTAAACAAAGCTCGACATTGAGTTTCGCCACTTAATGAGAACGGAGTGTCTCAACACTAAGTTTTCAGGTACCCTATACATATACCGTTAAGTGCGGAATATTGCGTGAAGCTGCAAAAAGATCTAAAAAAAAATAAAGTTTTTGTCTCCATAATACCTTTTATAACAAAATAAAGCTTCTCTTGCAAATGTACGTGATTAAGAATTTGGCTGCACACTGTAGAATGGAGTGTATCTTACGAGTACCTATGCGCCACGAACTTTGCTTCTGTCAACAGTATACACAGGATCCTCGCGGATGTGGATTAAATGACATATAATATGTTAAATATTTCTGTATTAAGTTAAAGTAAAGGAAGTTCTACATAGATATTAAGGATTTGTGTGGTTAGTTATTAAAGGTGGGTGTGGGTTCTTAAACATGCATTAGAAAAATATTAATATAGGTGTCGTGTCAACCAACAAATATAATGTATATTTTTTTATCATAATTATCATTTTGGCAATATGTTTCATTTGTTTTCAATTACAAAATATTTTTTTACACTACGAAATATTGAACTGTTACTGCTAAGCATAAATATATTTATATTGTTACCTAGTGTTAAGACACTTCATTCCCCTTTTGCGTTCAATTTTCGAGACATTACGATCAGTAAAGAAACTCAAAGCTTCTCTTTGTCCTGTTGAAAGAAAAGGCAACACATCATTTTTACCGACAGGGAATGAAACCCACGACTTTCGCGTTACCAATCAGACACTATACCGCTGCGCATCGAAATTTATTATTATAATATGTAAAAACGCTGGTTTCCTTCACCAATACTTTGAAACCGTGTGTTTCAAACGTTTTAAATTAAAGTTTTGTCTTGAATATTTGCTTTACTTAGTAAATAGTTTTGTAGAATACTATTCCAGGTGAGAGTATACGTTTTAATTATGTTAAATTGTTATGATATTTAAAGGAAATTATAAATCAAAATCAGCTTCACGCTGTATCCCGCACACAGCAGGGTAGGCAGAGGGAACCTAGTGTTAAGACACTCCGTTCCCCACTTTCCGCCGAGTTCTGGAGGGGTTGTGTGTTGAGTGGCAGAACTCAACGCCGCGCTTTGCCTCAACACCAAAGCGAAGAAATTAAAATATAAATGTACATAAATATGAGAAAATAAAAAAATGAAATATTTCTTTACCTCGAGTGACAATCGAACCCACAACCTGTAAAGTTTACAGTCACACGCTTTTGTCACTGTGTCACTACTGGCATCTAAAAAAAAACTTAAAACAACAAATAATACGGCAAGATGCTGTTATTATCATTAACGTGAAGTAAAATGTAAAAGCAATTTTGCTATAAAAATTAAAACTCATTTATCTATATTTGATAGCTTCCTTATAAGGAAAAAGGTGATTTTCATGTAAGTAGAATAATGAACACCGGCCGTAATGGCTACTTCCTATTCCTATAATGGGTGATATTGAGAATCTATAGAGCCTTAAATTGATCTATAAAATAAAAAGAAAAGTCTATTTTAGCTTCATGTTTTGCAAAGGGAAACTAGTGTTAAGACACTCCCATTTTCTGCCAATTTTTTTGAGTAATGGCGTGCTATGTATCAGAGTTTAACGCCGCGCTCTGAGAGGAATTAAAATATAATTTGAAATTTATATAAATACATATATCATTTAGTTACTTAAAAATTACATATTTGACATACTGTGATAATTATTGAAATAATACTAAAATGGTCATTAAAAATACTCTACCATAAAAAAAAAACACATTCATAGTCGAAGCAGTCCAAGGGTTGTAGAGACAAGCCTTATAGTCTTTTATTTGTTATCTTTCTTAAAAGTCGAATACAAAGCATCCGCTAGGAATATATAAAATACTTTATATAAACAGAAAATAAATAAAAACATAGAATATATTGCCTTCTCTATTCCAATACTACAAAAAAGATAGAAATGTATGACAAAATGGTTAAAATTAGTTAGTTCAAAAATCAAATCTAAAAGAGGCACATATAAAAACTACTAACATCAAAGACAAACACTCGATAATCATGCTTTTTTGTGATGGACATGGTAAATAGAACCGCCAGACCGCGGCTAAGCAAAGGGCAACTAGAAGGCAATTAAATTCTGAACGATCGAATAGTACTTGCGGTGAAATCAATTAAGGACCCTTGAGGGTTCCCTTACAATTTCTGATGAAAACAACATCTAAAGTTGTGAATCTCTTAAGTTAAAATACATTAGTTCTACAGCTATTGCTAAAGTAGTTTATTATTATAACTAACTTTAAATAAAAGTGTTCTTTATTTAGTAATATCAATAGTTTATTATATTTTTTACTGTTTTGTTTAGCTTCACGTTGTATCTCAAACATAGCAAAGTGGGCAGAGGGAACCTTCATTCCCATTAAAGCATTGCGTATTTAGTGGCGGAATTCAACGCTGCACTTCACATCGTCACCAGAGCGAAGAAATGAGAATGTTAAATGTTTCATTGGCCCGAGTGTGAACCGAACCCACAACCGTCGCGCTTACAGACGCATTCTAAATATTGTGGAACTACTGAAAAACGTCGTTATATATCCTTAATTACATTAATATAGGCTGTCGTCGCGCGGCGGGGCATTGCGGCGACCAGCGGTATAACGTCTGATTAGTAACGCACTAGTTGTAGATTCGATTCTCAGTCAGAGGAAATACTTATTTTCATAACTTCGCTCTGGGGATAAAACTAAGCGGGGCATTGATATCCGCTACTCAACACACAATGTATTGAAAAATTGGAAAAAACTTTGCAGAAAGTGTGAAACGAAGCCCTTACCGTTATTCTTTTAAATGCTGGATACAGCGTGGAGTTAAAAACATATAATATAAAAATAAATCAGCTTCACGCAATATCCCGCACACAGCAGGGTAGGCAGAGGGAACCTAGTGTTAAGACGCTCCGTTCCCCACTTTCTGCCGCATTCTGAAGGCATTGCGTGTTGAGTGGCAGAACTCAACGCCGCGCTTAACCTCGACACCAGAGCGAAGAAATGGAAATATAAATTTAAGTAAATATTTCATCTCTTCGAGTGGGCATCGAACCCACAACCAGTCGGTTTTACAGTCACACTTTGTGCCGCTGCGCCACGACCGGCCTCAATAATATATATAAATAATATAAATATATGTGTATATATATATATGTATAAATTATATAAGAAATATTTCGAATCACTAGCACGTTAGAACTCGTATATTATCGTAGCCAAGAACATCGTCATTGTAATTTTCAAAGCTCGCCTTAGTCACGAGGAGGTATGAAAGAATTTATAGACATATTAAATAAATAAAATATTAATTAATTTATTTAAGTAGTGACTGTCTGATGCGAATGAAGCAATAGTTATAATTTTGAATATCAGTTAGGGTAATATTTATATCTAGGTCACAGCGTCACGCTGTATCCTGTGCGTAGCAGAGTAGGCAGATGGAACCTACTATTAAGATACTCTGTTCCTATTAAAATACTTCTATTCTCCATTTTCCACAGAATTCTGGAGGTTTTACAGGCACTATGGCCTTAACATAGGTATATAATGTTTATTTAATACATAAAGCAAATCAATTTTATAAAAATGCTTCACATGGTACCCGTTAGTATGAAGGTAGTATCTTGTTACCAGAACATGGAATTAGAAATATATATATTTTTTTTAAATTTTGAAAGTGTTATTCCACACTTAAAAAAAAAAAAAATATTTAGGAAACGTATATATATTTGAACGAATCGGGATGGAAATCTCCCTAAAGAAATGCTAACAAGATACATATTTAGGCGCAGGGTCAAATACCGCTGTAGGGAACTATTATTTATATTTATATTTTATTTAATATGAGTCACTTATTTCAGTATTGTAATTTATTTATTTATCATATATATATATATATATATATATATACGTACATACGTTTAATAGAATTTATATATTTTGTAGTAAGTATACGTATTCAGTTTATTTATATGAAAGCGCTCGCTGCCGTCGACTGAACCGGTAAGGTGTCGTAATATTTACGCCTACCCCCTTGTCGACGGCATATTTATTTTTTAACAGTCGATGCTTGCCACTCGATGATTTAAAACTTTTTAGTGTTCTGTTATATACATATATATGTCTGTGGTTGACTTTCTGTACCCTCTGACCTATATACTGTACCGTTCTTAATTGTGATTTTACCATTTGTGCTATCACTGTGTGTACATTTAAAGTGGTGTTGATTAAACTCAGTGCTAAACGTGAGTAGACTATTATTAGCTCGACTTGGCGGGGGCACTGCCGTGCCCCCAGATTCACCATCAACACTACAACCGCCACGTTAAAATTTTAGCCAGTATATGTTTATGGAAAAAACATTTTTATTCCAGACAGTTTTCACCAGAGCGAGGTTATGACCTAAGTTCCTTTTAACTAACTTTAAAAATGTAAAAAAAAACATAAAATATATTTCTTACTATTATAAAATTAAAATATTATAAGTTACCATATCCCATTTCTGATTTATACTTCTCTGGCGACAAAACTAGTAACATTTTAACTAAGCAGTAGTTGCGAGTTATCGCGAACACCACTTTGACAAGTTTCAGTTTAGTCGGCTCCATTGAGCAAGTGATTCATTTAATAACTCAATGCTAATACTAATATTGGATGTATGTTTGTTTGTTTGTTATATTATTTCTACTCTTCCTTCCTCTTGGTTAGAATACTTTTTTGTTTTGTAAAGTATAATTTATTGTGTAAAGAAATCAAACACCTCGAGGCTTTTACAGAACTTATATTTCTTCCAGAGCAAAATACTATTATTAAGCTTGTACAATGTTTATCTTAAATTCTAATACAATATGTTATTCTAGAGGACCTCTTTCTTCTTTCGTTCCAAATCTAAAAAGTATGTCTCGAATTTTCCGATCATATAAAACGTCATTTTGGTAACGTCCTCTGGTGATAGTTCTATATACTTATTTTAATTATTTCAAAAACATACTTTTATTAAACAAAGAGGTTGATTTATATTTTTATAATAAATGATTGCGAATACTAAAACTAATAAATATAAAATCATTACAATTATTTGTTGTTACATTTTCTGGATTGATACAGTTTTTTTTAATGTTTATTTTTTTAGTATTTTAAAAAGTTCTATTTCACACTAAGAATAAGCATAATTTTCAAGACATTGCGCATTAAGGGGCTGACCGACGCCGCGCTTTATCATGATACCAGAACGAGGAAGTGATAACAATTCATTCCTTCGAATGGATATCGAAACCACAAAACATACTATACAGCCTAAAATACATACATTTTATACATAATATACAAAAAACCTATAACACGTTATAGTTCATTGATCATTTAAATCAGTTAATCAACAAATGCTATTATACAGCGTCAACGTCCGTTTTTCGTGTATCCCTATTATATATATTCCCATATTATTTCGTGTATATTGATTGATATTAATCTTTTGTAATCCCTCTGTCAGTTCCAATCGCTTAAATTTTATTTTGGTCATTATTTAAAAAAATAAATCAGCGTCACGTGATATCCCGCATACAGCAGGGTACGGAAAGGGAACCTATTGTTAAAACATTTCGTTTCTCACATTCCGCCGAATTTTTCGTTTGCTTGCGTGTGTGCTATCTGTAGCGCGGCGCGGCGCATTAGGACAGTTACCTACTGTCACCGCGGTGGTTGCGAATTCAATCACTGTTCGGGGGAATTAATAATATTCATTTTGCGGCTCTGATTGAATAAAGTGGGGTCTTGAGTTCTGTCACTCAATACGCATTGTTAGAATGTATGACGCCGTCGTGGTTCAGGGACACAAGACTTAATTTCTTCGCTCTCAACGCTACGCTTAACCCCGTCAGGTTAAGCGCAGCGTTAAGTTCCTTCGCTAAACATGCAATGCCTCAAGATTTCGGCTTAAAGTAGGGTATGTCTTAATGGGAAAGAAATGTCAGTGAGTCAATAATGACTCTAGGTTTCTAAGTTTCCTTTGCCTATCCTGCTATGTGCGGGATAGCGCGTGAAGTTAAAAAATATAATGTATCATTTTGATACTGCCATATGCGGAATACAGCGTGTAACTGAAATATAGCATTTGTATAAGGAAAATTAATTAAAATTATGATGTAGAAATTATATATATGTGGGAAAACATTTGTTTATTTAAATTCATATATGAAGCATCCATAAATATATAATACATATTTCCTTATAATTAATATAGAAATAATTATATAGGCCGGTCGTGGCGCAGAGGCACAAATTGTGACTTAAATCGACTGGTTGTGGGTTCGATCCCCACTCGAGGGAAGTGAAATATTTATTTACATTTATTATATTTTTATTTATATTTTCATTTCTTCGCTCTGGTGTCAAGGCAAAGCGCGGCGTTGAGTTCACGCCATACACGCAATGCCTCCAGAACTGGGCGGAAAGTGGGGAACGGAGTGTCTTTACACTAGGTTCCCTGTCTACCCTGCTGTATGGGAGTTGTATACTCCCATACAGCAGGGTGTCCCATACAGCAGGGCGTGAAGCTGATTTAATTAATGTATTTATATGTATGATAGAATTTAGAATTAAATACATTACAGTAATATTGTAATATAATAATACTAACACATTTAAAAATTAGAACATAATAATTATTATAGTGACGTTCTCATGTCGGCAATGGTTCTGGTATTTACGTCGTTAGCCTTCAAGAACGAGTCTGATCCTTTGTAGATGTGCACGCGTTTTTGATATCTTTTATTAATAAATAAGTATACGTATAATAAATTATTAAATGTAATAGTAAATAGTTGTAATACAATGTGGGTGATAGTAATATTCGTCAGTTTATTTGCTGGTATGTATTTATTTATAATTATTTAAGTTAATATTTTAATTTGATTTGATTTGTTTTTATTTAAGTTAAATCAAATAAATCAGCTTCACGCTGTATCCCGCACACAGCAGGGAACCTAGTGTAAGACGCTCCGTTCCCCACTTTCTGAATTCTGGAGGCATTGCGTGTTAAGTGACAGAACTTAACGCCGCGCCCACGACTGGACTTTAAGTTAATTAATTTATCTATATATATAAAAGGACTTGTGCTGACTGACTGAGGTAAGACGCACGCAGAGCCGTAACCGCTGATGGTAGAAACGTGAAATTTGGGCAGATGTTTATTTTCATATTCTGGACATCCACTAAGAAGGGATTTTGAAAATTTTTAACCCTAAAGGGATGAAATAGAGGTTGAAAGTTTTGTATGGATTTTTTTTTAAATTGGCACCGATTCTTATAAAATTTTAAATCCAGACTCTTAAAAATATTTCATTGAATACCTGTTTCATGGTTTTTAAGAATTCACCCCCTAAGGGTTCAAATAAGGGGTTGAAAGTTTATATGGAAAAATCTTTACATTGCCACCGATTTTTATAAAAAAATAAATTCAGACTGTTAAAAATATTTTATTGAACACGTGTTTCGTGTTTTTTTTAGAATTCACTCCTAATAAGCGGGCGAAGCCGCGCGTGCCCTCTAGTAATTAAATAAAAGTTAAATAGCGTAGGCGTTGAGTTCTGCCACTCAACACGCAATGCCTCCAGACTTCGGCAGAAAGTGGGGAACGGAGTGTCTTAACTTTCCCTCTGCCTACCCTGCTGTGTGCGGGATACAGCGTGAAGCTAATATATAATATATATATAAAAGTTAAATAACAATTTATGCTGCTGTGTGCGGGATACAGCGTGAAGCTGGTTTAATTATTTTTATTTTTTATATATATTAACATGTGTGTACATACTTGTACATATTAAGAATGTGGGGCTTTTACGTCGAATACTTTGTTGCCATAGCACCAGTCGAACACAAAGGAAACAAAGGCCATCTAGCTACATTTATATACCTTATTAGATATATGTAATATTATTTTTCTTTTCCTGGTTCAGTATAAAAAACACGGCGTTTGGTCCCGCCACTTGCGCTATGCCTCCAAATTGGATAGCGATGAATGGAGTGTCTTAAGATGTGAGGCTATCTCACTGGCCTAAAATATGTAAAATAAATAAATCAGATTTACGCTATATCCCGCACACTGCAGGGTAAGCAGAGGGAACCTAGTGTTAAGACACTCCGTTCTACACTTTCCGCCGAGTTCTGGAGTTCCTAAAATATGTAATGTTTAAAATATAAAAATCTATATATCTTTTTGTTTTTCCCTTTTTTATGGATGTAAATATATACACGTATGTTCATTACAATTTCAGCGGCATCGGGACAAACATATGCGACGGACGAATTGGAGAAGTTCATTTTAGAAGCAATACAGGTATAAAACTAGCGGGCCGTCATCGGCTTCGCCCGCTTTGACTCTTTGATTAATTATAAATAAAGAAATCAGCTTCACGCTGTATCCCGCACACTGTAGAGTAAGCAGAGGGAACCTAGTGTTAAGACACTCCGTTCCCCATTTTCTGCCGAATTCTGGAGGCATTGGAGTGGCAGAACTCAACGCCGCGCTTGTCCGCGACACCAGAGCGAAGAAATGGAAATATAAATTTAAGTAAATATTTCATCACCTCGAATGGGGATCGAACCCACAACCAGTCGGTTTTAAATTCACACAAACTGCCCCTGCGCCATGACTGGTCTCAATTTGAATTGATGATTTTAAATTGATTAATTAGCATATTAAAATAAGAGAAGTCTGTCTATGATTTCACAATAACTTTACTTTTTGAAGAAAATATGTTTATTTATTCAATACTGTTTAATATGATTTTAAAGTTTTTTTTCGTCTGACAAAAGACATTTAAGGGCGTGACCAATTTAAAGTTATTATTTTTAGAAAAATGAAACAATAGATTTTGATTTTGAAAATTACAAAGGAGAGCCTTGTGCACCGCACGTGTCAACTAAGCCAGATTTTTCAACTTTAGGACGCAGGACAAGTGAAACGAGTAAGAATTAGAAAATTATTTTCGATATAAGTAAAAAAAAAATAATAAATCAGCTTCACGCTGTAACCCGAATCTAATGTTAAGAAACTCCGTTCCCGTTCGATATATATAGTGTTGTTATTATATGAAATATATCTAAAGCAACATATATACATATTATTTAATAAATATAAATATAAAATGCGACGATTATGGATTCGATTCCCACTAGGGAACATGAACGATTTAATATTTTTATTTCCTCGCTTTGATAGAGAAAAGCAAAGCACGGCGTTAAGTTCAGCCACTCACGCAATACCTCGAGAATCCTAACTCAGATGTTTACGAAAACTACCAAAGATTATTTTTCAGTATTATTTTTGGAATATTTTTAAGAGAATATATAAAAATATTTTCTTATTTTCAATACTATTGTATTTAATGAAACTAATTTTTCAATCATATTTTAGAATGTTTAGAATACATTTGGGAAATGGAAGATAGAGAAAATGAAACTGAAACAATGGAAATTTGTAAGTAGTGACGAATATTTTTTTAACAAATGATTTTGAGCTTTATATTTTTTTTGAGCTTTATTCTATCTTTTCAAAATTAAAAATTTGAAAAGATAGAATCTATATATATGTATATGCATCTATATAATTTATGTTTAAGGTCGACTTTTTATTATAAGTCAGATTCAGAAGGGTATACTTCCGGAATTTCTTTTCGTAATTAATTCACCCGTCATTTTCGGTGGACGAGCTGCGACTCCCGGAGAATTTCCACATATGGTGAGTAATTTGTATTATAAAAGCGAAGTAAATGTTAAGTTGTTGTTGAGTTCCCCCACTCAACAAAAAGTTACTAGGGGAAAACTGAGAATAAAATGTCTTAAAACTAGATTTTCTATGTTAAATTAAAAAAAATGAGTGCCATATTTCAAAAGGAAAAAAATCGCAACCTTGTTGTCTATATGTCTGTCTGTTAAAACCATTTATCTCGAAATTACGCGAAGGTTCCCTCTGCCTAGGCTGTTATATGCCGGATACAGTGTAAAGCGAATTTATATTTATATTACACAAAAAATCTTTTATTTCAGGGCGCCATCGGATGGAGAGCGAAAAATGAGACAAAAAAATGGATTTTCAAATGCGGAGGAACATTAATTAGTAAGAACTTTCTATTGACGGCCGCACATTGTTCTAAAATATCACTAAGAAAAGCAATGGACGTTGTCCAAATGCAGCCAGAAGTTGTACGCCTTGGAGTTGAAAATATTGCAGATGACCAGGTATTAATAGGATTCTTGACATTTTAGCTTTGTGTATAGACGTCTCCTCGCTGTGCGTTCTCTACCGCATTTAACATGGGGAGTGTTCAGAAGAACTGTTACCTGCCGCCGAATTTTCTTACCGCACTGTACGTCACAAGCAAAAATATCTTCCACACCACCTGGATATGTGACAATCCACTACTGTGCGGTTTCGTAGGAACTTCCTTCCACGTGCCACGGAACTGTGGAATGGCCTACCCACGGCAGTGTTTCCAGGACTATATGACATGGGTACCTTCAAAAAGCGCGTCTATCTCCACCTTAAAGGCCGGTAAACGTACTTGTACCTCCTCTGGTGTTGCACGGGGTCGTGAGTGGCGGTAATTACTTACCATCAGGTGACCCGAACGTTTGCCTTATTCTTTTCCATAAAAAAATATCTGTAAAATTACGGTCATCGTCGCGCACAAGCAAAAGCAAAGCGCAAAGCGTGCGATTGTAAAACCTAAATTTGAAGGATCGATTTCCACTCCAAGGAATGAAATCTCATAATAATATTTTCATTTCTTTTCTGTAGCACCAAGGCAAACCGCGGCATTGCGTTTCGCCTCCCAATACATGATGTCTCGAGAATTCGGCGGAAAGTGGGAAATGGAGTGTTTTAATCTTTTCCAGGTTCTCTCAACATTCCCTACTTCGTGGTGCGCGTTGCCTTGGGGCGATACAGCATGAAGCTAAAAATATATAAACAGTTGTAGCACAGTGAGACACTTTGATTCCTGCCAGAATTGTTGCCGATGGAGGACTACAGCCTCTTTTGAAGTTATTTAATAATGGAAAAGAGATAAACAAAGTTATTTAAAAGAATTTAACCTCTATTGTTAACTATAGAATAACAAATCATGTTACTTAATAATATAAAATCAAATCAAATCAAAAATAATAAGAATAATATAATTTAATTTAATTTATGATGTGTATTTCATCGCGGCATAGTTGGTTACATCTTTCGTTTAAGTATTTTTGGGTAAGAGAATAGTAGGTAGTCTGTTGTTTATAATTTCTTTCGTTTAAGTTTTCTGTTGTTTGTGTCATTTGCTTAAGTGTGTGTGTTTTTTTAAAACAATTGGAACATGCGGGTTGCATTAAGGTTTAAATAATTTTCACATTAGTAATCTTAAGTGCTTTGCAAAAATAGGTACATTATTTGAATAATTCAGTAGTTAAAGCGGGCAAAGCCGCGAGCGGGTCGCTAGTATTAATATAATATGAATTTTCTATCAGTTTTATTTTATCTTATTTTGTTTTATTCAGTTCAATATTCACGGGGATGTATTAGATGTGAAAATCAAGAGATTTATAGTACATCCACAGTTTGATCCTCCTAAGAAATATTACGACATCGCCCTCATAGAGCTAGAGAATGATGTTAAATTTAAAAGCAATATTCAACCAGCGTGTCTGTGGACGGACCCGGTGTACCAACAACTTGGCCCAAAAGGGACTCTCACCGGATGGGGATATACTGAAAAAGGTATTAGTATATGCTAAAGTGTATTGAAATCCCTTGGTTTCTTTGTTTTCTGAATATTTAGAGCCATGATTTGAGGCAATCGTGGCGCAGCGGCACCAGTTGAGTGGTTGTGGGTTCGATCCCCAATCGAGGAGATAAAATATTTACTTAAATTTTTTATTTCCATTTCTTCGCTCTGGTGTCGAGGTTAAGCGCAGCGTTGAGTTCTGCCACTCAACACACAATGCCTCCAGAATTCGGCAGAAAGTGGGGACCGGAATATCTTAACACTAGGTTCCCTCTGTCTACACTGCTGTGTGTGGGATACAGCGTGAAGCTGATGTTTAGAGCCATGGTATATGTGTATATTTTGACGTGTGTATATTTAGACTTGGCTAATGTGTGAAGTAGCATCGAGAGATGATACCGCTGAACGGTTGAACGATACGATTTGAAGCAACAATGACGCAATTGCACTTTTTAAATGAATAGTATTAGTAGTAATAATTAAAACTTTGAGTGTCTTATTAAACAAAGAAATACAAAAAATATATTTTTAATCACTATAAATGTTACAGCCATTTGGACTTTCCCTCCATGTTTTAAATTTGTAAAGAGTTATATTTTACTTCACAAAGATATTGCTTAAATTAAAGTATTCTAATTAACAATTATTTCAACAACAGGTTATCCAGAAGACAAACTGCAGGCAGCGGTTGTAGACTTCATGAGAAACGATCGATGTGATCAGATGTTATTTAACTATCGCAATAGAAACTGGCGCGGGTTCCGCTCAGATCAGATTTGCGCTGGAGTTCTAGAGGGTGGAGTTGACACTTGCCAGGTTTTATTTTATTTTATTTTATTTCATTGATTTATAACATTTTTTTGTAAGGTTCAGACTGCAAAAGCAATTATGCATGTCAATTCCCAATCAAAGGAATTGCCAACTTTGAGTTTTCCCAGATGGGGATTATTCACAATATGCCACAAATAATAAATATCCAGCCTTTTACTCGTAAAATCAGGTTCACGCTGTGTCCCGCACACGGCAGGGTAGGCAGAGGGAAACAACTCCGTTCCCCACTTTCCGCCGAGTTCTGGAGCCACTGCGTGTTTAGTGGCGGGACTGAATGCCGCGCTTTGCCTCGACACCAGAGCAAAAAAATAAAAATATAAATGTAAATAAATATTCCAATCCCTCCAGTGGGGATCGAACCCACAACCAGTCGATCATCACACTTTGTGTCCATGCGCCACGACTGGCCTCACTTGGACTTGTACTCGTATATATTACTAAAGCCTTATAATATGACTAATATAGGCTTTTATTATAACTAAGAATTGTACCCATGACCACCGATGCGGAAGTCAAGCCAGCGACCGTGACGTTATAAATGTGAATACGAATTCGACTGTTTTCATTGAAGCGCCTTTTTCCGCTTCGACACTTTAT